>BQNB010117213.1:3628-16543 GCA_026074375.1 Tanacetum coccineum
GATATTATGTGGAGATAAATAACCCAGGTTGGTGACGACTATGGGATTATTGAATTTACGGTTGAATATAGTGAAAGAACTGTACTGTTTATTAGATGAATATATTAAATTAATTGATAATATTAGTGAGTCATAGTTGACTCTTATATTTGGTATGATTATATTATCCTTGTCATGCTTTGTTGTAAATTAGCTTTGGCTCAAGCCTATCTCTTGTATCCTATATATACTGTATGTTTTATGAAAATAATCAAGGACATCAATTCAGCGTCTCCGTCCCATTTTCTCTGGAGTCGCTGATGAACGATCTGGAAGATCCCAAGAAAAGATCGTTAGGGAGATATTCTGCGAAGCTTCGAGGGACATATTATATGTTAATTGGGTTTTGTATCAGGGTCTGTGTTCATCTTCTCAAACTATCTCACAAATAGATTATCAAGGTAACCTCTCTTATCGCATTTGTTAAGTTTATATTGTGTTGGGTAAGAGGGAAGTGCTACTTCTCAGAGAAATAAGGAAGTACCTGCTCAAACTTGACTTTTTTACAACTAATTGTAAACGAGGGTCAACATCGCTTACTGCTTTCACTAGGTCTGAGCCTTTTTGTTAAATTGACCGCTTCTTCCTATCTCACCATGCCTGCTGCAAATGGACGACATGATGTAATGAGAAGGAAAGCGAGAAGCAGCCCATCTAACAAAAAGGCTCAGGCTCGAGTGTCACCCTCTCAGCGATTGAAAGCACATAGTCAGCCATGTTGACCACACGTTTACAATTGGATGTAAAAACTTGAAGCCCATGTAACAAACCCATTAAGGGCACAAACTCAAGATGCATTAAGGGCATGAATGATACGAGAAGCGAAACTTAACAACCTCCCTTACTTTGATAGCTTATTTATCAAAATCCATAGTTTGAGGTGTAGAAAGTGTAACTTATCCCTTATACTTCACATCTTGTTCACAATGATGTCCGATATAACACATTCCGATGATGTCCGACATCGACACTTATGACATTCACGGGGTCAACGGCAACTATGATGGTTTTGGGGAGATAATTAGCATCATTGGGGCACCGTGTGCTCTTTTTTGCTTATGTGGAAATGCTCAGGAACGCAACACACCGCTATGATTGGAATTTCCAAGTTAGCACCACGACTAAACCCATGGGCATCTTAGAAGTGGTGCTAACTTGGAAATTCCAGTTATAACGGTGTGCTCAAGCTTCCGGTCTCCTGACCCAACATTCTTGAGCATGTCCACATAATAAAAAAGAGCACACAGTGCCTCCTAATGAAGCTAACTATCTCCCCAAACAAGAAACCCTCCAATCGACCCCGTGAATGTCATAAGTGTTGATGTCAGACAAATTAGCAAACCAGGCAAATTAGCAAACCAGGCATCATCGGACCGTGTTATATCAGCCATCATTGTGAACAAGATGTGAAGTATCCTGGTGATTCAAATGGATGACATGGTGTAATGGGAAGGAAACCCAAAAGCTGCCAATTTCACAAAAAGGTTCAGGGCCGTGTGTCGGGTGCGAGTCTTAAGAGTCATCATCTCTGCGAACGAAAGAAGACAATCATCAATTTTGAGCCTGCAATTTGATGTAAAAAAGTCAGGTTTCATCTAATGTAACAAAAGCCAACAACTTGTGACATATAGCTTCCTCGTTTCAATGAGAAGCGGCACGAAAGGAAGCCACATTGAGTGCATTAATGATAGGTGAAGCGAGATCTTGAAACATATCTCTACCCTCTTTCCCCAAACACAAGATGAACTTAACAACAGCCGTAAGCGAGGTTTTGTAACCTCTCGCTTACGGCTGTTGTTAAGTTCATCTTGTGTTTGGGGAAAGATGGTAGTTATGTTTCAAAGATCTCGCTTCACCTATCATTAATGCACTCGATGTGGCTTCCCTCCGTGCCACTTCTCACATAAACGAGGAAGCTACATGTCACAAGTTGTTTTTGTTACATGGGATGGAACCTGACTTTTTTAAATCAAATTGCAAACTCTGGCTCAAAATTGATGATTGTCTTCTTTCGTTCGCCGAGATGACAACTCGCACCCGACACAAGGCCCTGAGCCTTTTTGTGAAATTGGTAGCTTTTGGGTTTCCTTCCCATTACACCGTATCATCCATTTGAATCACAAGGATACTTCACATCTTGTTCACAATGATGGCTGATATAACACAGTCCGATGATGTCTGGTTTGCTAATTTGTCCGACATTCACGGGTCGACTGCATAGCTATGTTGGTTTCTTGTTTGGGGAGGTAGTTAGCATCATTGGCGGGCACGTGTGCTCTTTTTTGCTTATGTGGACATGCTCAAGAACGCTTAGCTTCAGCACACCGCTATGATTGGAATTTTCAAGTTAGCACCACAACTAGACCCACGGGTGCGTCTCTTTGACTTCTCTCTCATTTACGTATATTCCAGTCAAATGGACAATCAATTATTGAATGAACACTGCATATTTTCTTAGAACTACAAGTTGATGTTCATATGCACGATGGCGGAAATCGTGGACAATCTTGTGGACCTTGCCCTCAAGATAATGCTTGATCCTCACCCGAGGGTCAGATGGGTTGCTGCGTGTGCTCTTAAGTCCCTCAGAGACCACCATCCTCAATACCTGACCCCTTGCAAGGACAAAGCTACTTCACTAATGCTACCTCTCATTGACAGCGAGATTCATCCTCGTATAAAGGTTAGTAGTAAACAGTCATTGTTACTCCTCTTTGTTTATAGTTTATTAGGTTGGCTCTGATCATAACATGTCGGCCTTGGCTCCCCCTTACATTATAAACCTTAAATTGTACTATCTATTACACCCCCTCCGAGCAAGTGTATTGCTACTAAATACAACCTTTCCTACTGCTGTTCTGTACAGTTGCATTGTTTTTCGATTCTGAGTGAACTATGCATTTTTGTAGTCCCACGTGCTCAATGGTACTTTATTTGATGTTCTTTTACTGGATCCTTAAAATATTGATCGAAAAGAGTTGCAGTTGTCGTTCCTTTCTCTTGATGACCCATTTTTTTAAGCTGCAATTATATTTTGTGTTGAAATAACTTAATAATTCATTCAAATGTACCAAACTTTGCTTGCTTTTGAAACGGACTTGGATAGAGGATGCTGCTAGATTTTAGTTGTGTTGTTATACTGTTTGCTTAAAAAATCGTTACTACATGTATTGTTTGCTATTTGATACTTGATGGCAAATGTTCTTGATAAGTTGCGATTTGATACTGTAATTTAAAGATGCTACTGCTACTGTCACGGTTAGTTGAAAGCCATTTCTAATTGAGGGCTGTTGGTTACTTAAAAGTGACAATGTTACACATAATAACTATTGTTGGTATTGGGCGATTCATAGCCCGGCACCTACCACTTCTATTTGCAACATGTTATTTGCTAACGCAAGTTACAAAGAACGTTAGCTATCAAGTTTGTATGCTCTGTAAGTTCTACACGTGTAAGTTTCTCTGTGCTTATATGTTGAAGCCATGATGCTTGTACAGGGGACATAAGCCATGATATACTATTCTTCTATGTTAAAATCTGATTAATTTTTCTTTTGTGAAAACTTACGTATTTATTTTTCACCGTAATTTATAATCACTAATTAGACGAGCAAGATAGATGTGTTGGTTTAGTTATGTTATTAGGGCTGACTCCACTCAGGCACGCTTTGACGCCTCAAGGACAAGTGGATTATTGATAAAACTAATGAATTCTCTAAGTACGATTGTTTTAAAGCCCGACCCTTGTATGGCATATAACCACAGAAAATCCATAACCTAAGCTAGGGATCACAAAACGGATGGGTCGGTTCAGAACATGTCACGGGTCGGGAACTGGTGGTGGTTTCGTGATTTCCATGCTGCCAAAACCAACCCGTAAAAGTGCTTTCTTCAGCAGTTTGCTTGGATGTATAACCTTCTCACTATTTACCCTAGCATTGTAAATGTGATCTGTTTGACCCGCTCCTTGATTTACATGCCGCCAAAACCAACTTGCAAAGTATAAATATTGTGTCTTGAAATATGTCAGGCGCGCACATGCTTTAGTCTTAATTTTTATAAGAATTTACTTGAAGTTGGTGTCGCAGAAGTTCCTTAAAACTGATTTATTGTTTTCATTCTGCAGGCTCATTTAGAAGCAGCTCAAACAAGCTTCTGCTTGTGATCATGCCATATCAAGAAGTATATTCTAAAGAAAAACACAGTTTCTGTTTATTTTAAAACTTTTTACAAATTCTTGGATTTGAATGTAAATTTTTTAAAACAAGGCAGTCTTCCTAATTCAATATATCTTTGTGAATTCTAGAAGTAAACTTCAAAACTGTGTTGACATTAGGATTTTCATTAATTTAGTTTCAACATTAACCATAGATACAGGACAAAGAAAGTTGTGCTAGGCTGGTACAGGGTGATTGAATCACCAAACAAGAGCCGAACGTCAGATACTTAAGGTATATAGATGCACAACCTGATTTCGAACGTCAATTGTGGACTAACTTCAAGCATATGTTTCCTAGGTGATTTACTATTTAAGTTGAGTAACTTTTAAGGTTAGGAAAGAACTTGGTACTACTGATGACCTGATATCTAAAAAATGGCAAACCTTGCCATCTATTCCTGATGTTACTTCAAAAGACTAATATAAAATAGGCATACCTGATTTTCGTACGTGGAACATGCTTGGATCAAGTATTAGGATGCAGTTAGAGGATGACTTGGAAAGAGAGGGATGTTTCACTTCGGATCCCTTTTTGTGATTGTGCTATTTAGGGGTGTTCATCGGTTTGGTTTGCGGGGTGTGGGGGTTGTTACGGTTTTTCAGGGGTTCATCCGGTTTTGAAAAATTTAATAGACAACATACCAAAACCAAACCAAACCATTTTAGGACATGATAAAACCAAAACTCCCATCACCAAATTAGAATTCGGTCTCTTGGTTTGTGGCTTTCTTAAAACAAGGGAAAACCAATAAGTGCATGTGTACTCAAAAATTTAAATAAAGTTTTCCTCAAATATAGATTGCTAAAAGGGATAAATGAAATGCTGAGATGGTTCAATTAAAAGTATAAACAGCGAAATCGCTCACTAGTGCTGAAGTAGTAATTCAACCAAAAAAAAAAAAACGAAAAAAGGTTTTAGATACTTAACGAAAATATAAATGAAAGTGAAATAAGAAAAATATTTTCTTTCGTCATATAAAAGTCGTGCAGAAACCGTAGGAGACTTGAATATTGCCTTCTGCAAAAACAGCAAACACAGTTGAACTTCAAACTTTGCTCAGGAGAAAGGAGAAATGCGAATTTTATATAAATCAATTAGAACAAACTCTTGGTCAGGTTGCTCTATTGAATATGCTATATATTGCTTGATTGGTGGGGGGGAGGTGGATTAGTTTAAAAGATATTTTATCTTAATTAGGATTTTTATTTAGGACAATACGATTCGAGAGTGTAGATATATATTAAGAATATTATATATATATATTATATATATTATATATATATATATATATATATATATATATTTTATATATATATTTATAGATAGAGAGAGAGACAGAGAGTGAGAGTAGGATCAAATAAGAAGTTTTCTTAAAATAAAAAGGATATAGACGTAACTATAATCGCATATCCCGAGAGGTACGACTTAATTAGATGCATTTCACTTCGGATCCCTTTTTGTGATTGTGCTATTGGAACCGTTGATGGTCACGTCTTGGGGGGTGGATTTCTTTAAAACGTCCTGGAAATATGACCCGAAGTGAATCCCAGGTATGTGGGTACAGCTTAAACAACAAACTTTTTGTTGTAGGCGGTGTTAGCACCACTCGAATCTGCTGAGGTTTTTAATCCGCAAACTGGATTTGGGTCGGAAGTGGCCAGCATGCCGTTTTCATGCATATATGTATTAGCTATGCCATGGAAGAAGCACTCACTAAATCTATTCAAGCAATCTACAAGGCTGGATGTGTGAATATGCTAATGGGTAAGGTACAAATTTCATTATATACGAAGATTGCAGCCTATTATTAATGTAGTCATAGATTATTTCTTTGTAAGCTACGATTAAGAATTTAAGATTCATGTTTTTGGTCATTCTTTTGAACACCCCCATTGGATGTACGATGTTCCTGTCAAGTTAAATTTGTTAATCTTCTAATTTGTGTGGTCCCTTCATGGTAAAATGTAGGAAATTATTGGTTAAGTAGGGTTTCATGTTTTAGTCTATTCAGTTTTTTCGGTTTTTCTCCACACCTCTACCTAAGAGCTCTGGATGTGGGTTAAGTAGACTGGAAATCAACCTTAAATTAGACTTAGCCGGACTCAATTCTTCGTATAATACAAAAATATACAAAATATACAAAAAAAAACAACATGAAACTATCTACATAATGAGTACTTATTTATATAAATTACTATTTAATTTATAAAAAATAAATACACTGTATAAAAATTAGAAAAACGCACGTGAGTGCAAGGGCATTATAACTAGTATATTCTAAAGAAATTAAAGGATCATTGCTTTTGTAGGAGCAGCAGTATACTATGTGCTCTAAAGTCTGAATACTGATAACTCTAATTCTAGCAGGGAATATGAACTACCTTTACGCTTGTTTTTGTAAAGCAAAACGTAATTTTGACATGGAGATGGATTCTGCCAGCAGCTAGGTCTTGCGTAATTAGCTAATATAATTGGTTAGGCTAATATCTAAAGCATGTTTTTTGTTTAAAATAGTGATGCATGTATATGCTGGTGGTATGTTGGTCTTTTAATATTTAGTGTAAAAGATTTAAACAACATATTACATATGCATATAAGTGTAATTTTTGTAGGTACATCACTATTTAAACATATGTTGGTATACATTTCACTCAGGAATGATGGGTGAGCAGGGACTTATGCATATGCAACACGGAGTTATCCACCCCACAAACTTCGCAATACTAAAGTCTCTCAGGAGTCTCATGGTATCACACAAAAGAATGGTCAATTAAGGGTTTTTTGTGTTATCGGAGAATTAAATAGAAAATCATCACCACCAACGTCCACACAAAGGTAACAGGCTTACGTGCAACTTATCTATATTATTATATAAAGCATTTAAGTTGTGGGGTCCATTAAAAATTAAGATAAAGAGGTGCAATCTTGACATTAAAAATCATTTATTTTAAAAGTAATACATCATAGATAACAAGTGTCACCTTAATTAAAAAATCACCCCTTATTTTAATGGGGAAATACTTTTTATCTATTAATTTTTTTAGAAATCATTTCATCATTTTTTTTTAAAATTTCGTTCTCTATAATTCCAACATCCATTTTGATATCTTTTTATAAATTATAAGATTTTTACACTTTAGTGGTTTATTTTATTTTTGATTTAAATTCTACAACTTTTAACCTTAATTCATTTAAGAGAGTGTTTAAATTGGTAAGAAGATTGTGTAGTCTTTTAAATGCTAGAATAGTATATGTTTAAGAATGTGTTGCGGAAAGCTACGTGAAAACCCAAACAAACACATACCAACGACAACTCAATACATTCAGAAGTGTTTGAAACGACTTCACTAGCTGGTAGAGAATTGCGATGAGAGTTAGGTGCAAAAAAGCTTATTACCGCGCTAATGCGCGGTGTAACCACCCTATTTTTAGTAATGCTTCTTTGTCATCACGAGAAAAATACTATCAGACATCAATTGTTTCAAAGTGAGCAGCATTCGGAAATAACATCACGTTATGGTTTAGGGATCGATTTATCTTACGGGCCTGGTACTTGGCCGGTTCAGCCTTTTCATGGACTTTGAGTTGTAGTATAAGGGTTTGAGTTTTTGGTAAGCTTTTCAAACTGTATCAAGTGGGTCGATTTGACCTCTTGATCTCTTATATCAGTCTAACCTTGGGGTTATCAGCATGACTCGGTTCAAATTTATATTATTCAAATCGAAACGATCTAACATTTGGTTATTAGACCACTCTCGTCCCTTCCCTTGTCGCCAAACCGAAAAAGACCAAACCTGCGCACCGCCATCGGTGTCACAAAACCAGAGTTGAGATCCTCAAAAAACAAGGGCAAAAAAAAAAACAAATGGGTTAATCCCAACCACTCATTTTTTCATCATCCACTTTCCCACTTTTTTCTTAAAACTTAAATATCTAGCAAACGATAAATCGTTAAACGAAAAAAAATACACCATCGCGACGAGTATTTTTTTATCTTTCTATAGAGGGGCACTTATATATACTTTCGACGAACTTTTTTCGATTTTTTTTTTCAATCACGTCAGAAAAAATCTCATGGGATTTTTTGAAATCACATGAGATTGTGATACAAATCTTGTAGGAACCCGTTTAACACTTCCACTTCATAACCCGAACCACGAAAACAAGAAAAGAGATAGAGAGAGAGGCGAAATGTAGAGAGAGAGTTGAGAGAGAGTTGAGAGAGAAAAGAAAAAATATATTTTGTGAAATTATAAAACTAGATATTTTCATATGAAAATATCTATATATATATTTAGATATTTTAGAAAATATCTAAATATATATATACCCCTACACATTTAATGTGACGCGCGGGATATCATTTATTCAGACGTAATTTTTTTCAGATGATGATTTTTCGACCGAACTCTTTTTTTTGAATTTTTTTTTCAATCACGTCTAAAAAATCACATGAAGATTTTGTATCACAAATCAAATTGAATCACAGTATATGTGATAAAATCTCAGTGATTTTTTTCAGACGAGAATGAAAAAAAAGTCGAAAAAAAAGTTCGTCGAAAGTAGCACAGCGAGTTATTTTTATCTTTTCTATAGAGGGCACTCAACATTCTATAAACTTTCGACGAACTCTTTTTTCGAATTTTTTTTTCAATCACGTCTGAAAAAATCACATGAGATTTGTATCATAATCACAAGAGATTTTTCCAGACGTGGCTGAGAAAAAAAATCGAAAAAAAAGTTCGTCGAAAGTATATAGAAGTGCCCCTCTATAATAGATGATTTAATTCTCAGCGGGCGATGGTAATGTTTTCGTTTTGCGTAACGATTAACGGTTTGTGAGATATTTAATTTTTAAAAAATAGGGTGAAAGTGGGTTTTTTAATTAAATTAAAATAAGAATTAATTTAAACCATTAGATGAAAATAAAATGGATAGACAAGATGGAGCGGTTTTTTTTTTTTTTTTGACCATGTTCCTTATGGAACTTTTCTCACCAATGTTCCATTGGAGTACTATATTTAAGGCCGTTGGGAGTACTATATTTAGGATTTAAAACAATGTTAAAGTCAAGCCTTTACAACTTTGTTTACTTTTCGGCTCAACTCGTTATGTTAAGTTTTACTCACGACGATACAAATCATTTATCTCGGTCAAAAGAATCATGTTGTTCCAGTCATAGCTAACTAAAAGTGGATGAAAACATATAGGTTGCGTTTAGTTGGAAAATATTTTCCATCATTTTATGTTTTCTGATTTGTAGGAAAAAGGAGTGAGTTTCCATCTCCACAAAACAATTGAAAATTTGAAAAACGCGTTTAGTTAAAGAAACATATGTTTGTGTTTTCCATTTTACAAAACTAGAATACGCGTAAAAAACTGACGAAATCGTAAAAAACGGACGAAAACGTAAAAAACGGACGAAATAGTAAAAAAACGGACGAAATCGTAAAAAACGGACGAAATCGTAAAAAAATGACGAAATCGTAAAAAAAAGGACGAGATCGTAAAAAAACGGACGAAAACGTAAAAAAGTTGACGAAAAAGTAAAAAAGGGGACGAAAACGTAAAAAAGGGACAAAATCGTAAAAAAAACGAACGAAATCGTAAAAAAAACGGACGAAATCGTAAAAAACGGACGAAATCGTAAAAAACGGATGAAAACGTAAAAAACATAAAAATACGGGCGGCAACGTAAAAAAACTGTCGAAATCGTAAAAAAAATCTGTATGGGTGTCATAAAAGGAAAACAGGGAAAACAAAATAAAATTGTTTTCTAGTTTTGTGTATAAAAGGAAAAAATAGGGATTTTGTGTTTCGTAGAGAATTTTGTTGGAAAACGACGATATGAACACGATCTCTGTTTTCCTTGTTTTCCACAAAATATTTTGTGAAAAATAAGGGTGTTTTTCCCCAACTAAACGCAGCCATAGTATCAAGCACGATGAATACTCCCCCGTCTCAAAACGAATGTATCCTATAAAAATACAATTTTCATTAACTTTATGACGAAAAAAGTGTAAACGTATATATGTTTTCTAGTTTCGATGTTAAAGTAGAAAATGCAAACTTTTTATTTGCAGAGAATTTGATGAGAAACATATGATTTGAACGTAATATCTATTTTTTTTGTTTTGTATAAAATATTTTGTAAAAAATAATGATATTTATTATTAACTAAACGTACCTTTTTTCCTAATTAAACAGAATAATAATTTCTATATGGGACAGGTTCCCCATAAAATGATTTTAATACCTCCCCTCCTTTTGTATTTTTTATTTTATTTTTATAATTTTATTTATATTATAAAATTGTGAAACGAAAAATGCATAACAAAAAATTATAAAGTTTAACAAGTTAAAAGTATTAAACTGACAAAAAAGTACATAATGCAAACCGATAAAAAAATTGTATTGAGTCAAAAGAGTGCGGAGGTTTTAGATTGTATACTTTTTGTGCGACAAGGAAGTATTAATAACCATGGTTCTAAAAGGCGCGTCATGACGGTGGCAAGACGCGAGGCACGGCCTCAAAGTTACGAAATATAGTAAAGCGTCGGCTCTAGACGTGACGTGAGTTGAAGCGTGAAAATGCGCATATAAAGGCGCAAGACGTGGCGAGTTTTTTAACGCCTTTAAGGGATTTACTAATACTTGGGATTTGGGCTTGCATTTACTAGTATTTTGGATTTAAGCTTGAATTTACTAATTTTTACCACTCATATAATTATGGAATATGATATAAATCTATAAATACTTTTTGCCGCCATACCTCGAGCCTTAAAAACGACATGCCGCCATACCTCGCGCTAAAACTTAAAGCTTAACAATACTACTACGCCACCCCCCACGCTATTTATAAGCGATACAACCCTTTCTATATATAAAAACGAGGGGGTTTGCCCGCGCTCCACTGCGGGACGATTAGTGGGCGTAGTTTTGAGTTAGACGTTGTTGATATTGTCATTGTGGCGTCGTTGAAAAAAACAACGTTATCTAAAAGGTGAGAATAACTACAACAAATGCTTTCTTTTAGTAGCATGAAATACATAAACGACAACAACACACTTCAAATTTTACATTTAAATACATGAACACTGATGAGTTTTTACACTCAAGGCGTTGGCCGAGACATTTTATTGTTTATAGCTTCGAGCATTCACACCTTTGGCTTCTTTCTTCAAGCTTCCTGACACCGTATGGCTTTCTTCGAAAGTATATATTTTCCACAAAGCAGTAAGAATACATAGTAGTCTGACTGAGTCGCGCTTTGATCCTAACATACAAATAAATTTTATTCAATAACATATGTGTTTTCAGATTCTATACAGTTTGTGAGTTGGAATATACGTTGAAATGCATACCTGCTTATACTTTTCGATCACGCTTGTCGCATCATCATTATGTGATATTCAAATATACGCTAAGGATTTCGTGACTGTCACCCACGCCAGAATGTAGGCTGTTTTCTACATGTTGGGCACGCGTGAAAGCGACAAAACTCCTAGCACAGGCTAAAAAACATCCCTAACGTCCAGCCAGAAGCCAGCGACCAACCGAATGTGGTTTGACTTATCAAACGGATGTCGTTGACTTCTGACATGGACGTTATGGATATTCAATAGAGTTGAATAAGCCGTTTGACAAAATTAATCCCAAGCTGTATCGAGAGCAACGTCGTATTTAAACGCGTGCCAAGGATTTTGCGACCGCCACGCATGACGAAATGTAAAACAGTCTTTACATCCGAACACGCGTGAAAGTACCAAAACCCCAAGCACACTCTCGACATCATTCCTAGCACCGAGTAAGAAGCCTACAACGAAACGAATGCACTTTTCGTATGCGAAACGTATGTTGTCGGCTTCAAACACCGACGTTAGGGATGCTCACAATGAAACCGTTTAACACAGTCTAGAGGTTCACGTGCAAATCTGTCAAGGCTGCATACCAAACAGGTAGCCAAGCCAAGTGATAGCCTTTGACAGTTAAAAAAAATTAAAGCAAGCATACAGTAAAAGTAACTGACGTGCGGCGTGCATTTGACTTAGATAGGAGTTTTGGGTGTCGGTCTATCACGGCTGCGTACGACAGAGGTAGCCTAGCAAAGCAATAGCCCACTTCCGCTCATCATCGCCCGTTGACAATCATAATTAGGCCTTTAGACTGCACGATAAGGGTTTTATCACTCTCACGTGTATTGAATTAGAAGTCTTCTTCTATATGCCAACGCACGTGAAAGCGCAAAACCCTTACCACATTTTAAAAACAAAACCATAAAGAATGGCTGCAAATCTAATCACGTCCCAAACAGGTAGCGAAGCCAAGTGATAGCCTTCGACAGTAATAGCCGATTAAAATACGTTAGACCAACCATACAGTAAAAGTGACTGACCTGTGTCGTCCATTTGGCTCAGATATAAGTTTTAGGTCACGCTCTATCACGGCTGCATACGAAAGAGGTAGCCAAGCCAAATAATGGGCTACCGATACTGAATGATTGTTTCATGTTATCCACATAACACGCGTCTTGGATATGTAACACATTCTCATTTCCAGATCTATTATCAGATACCCCTAAATCAATAATATAGTAAAAGCTCAGAGAGATTACAAAATAGGAAAAGTAGACGCGACCGACATGGTTGCAAACCTA
>BQNB010117214.1:0-21211 GCA_026074375.1 Tanacetum coccineum
CCATGATTATTGCTCTCAAGTGGATGATGAGTATGGTGATGTGTTGAAAAACAAGGCACGTCTTGTGGCAAAAGGATTTCGTCAAGAGGAAGGTCTAGATTTTGAAGAATCAGGATATTCATTGCCAATGCTGCCAGCAAAAACATGACAGTTTATCAAATGGACGTGAAAACTGCATTCTTAAATGGCGAGCTCAAAGAAGAAGTCTATGTCCACCAACCAGAAGGCTTTGACCCAGAATGTCCACATCATGTCTATCGTCTGAAGAAAGTACTTTACGGGTTAAAACAGGCTCATCGGGCATGGTATGACACTTTGTCAAAGTTTCTTCTGGCACAAGGATTCTCCAAGGGTGTCGTCGATCCAACATTGTTCATTCGGAAAACAGATGCAGATCATGCAGGTTGTCAGGACACTCGCAGAAGTACATCTGGCAGTGCTCAGTTCCTTGGTGATAAGTTAGTCAGCTGGTCATCAAAGAAGCAAACTAGCACGTCTATCACGTCTATCACGTCTATCTCGGCTTGGCATGAAGTGTATGAAGCCGGAGACACTCAAAAGTCTTCAGGATGATTAGGATGTGTAACGGATTGGCTTCACGTATCCTTTGTAAATATGTACATACTTTCAGAAAATAGGAAACTCCAAAAATAGTTTTTCTTCAAGACATGTCTTTCGTTTATTGATAACATTTACGGTCCTAGCAATGTCGTTCAATAATGACACGGGTCTTTAAATGAAGCTCGAACGGAAGTTTAAACCTTTGAAAACATGTCTAATTGGCTTGCAGTTATTTCAGTCTGCAACCCGCTTTTCAAAATGAGGAAAGCTCGTCGCCAAAAAGACGGCTGTTCCTAAAAACGGGTGATTAAGTCCTCCCGGGCATGGGTTACTTGATATCCATGCAACGTAGATCATGCAGGTTGTCAGGACACTCGCAGAAGTACATCTGGCAGTGCTCAGTTCCTTGGTGATAAGTTAGTCAGCTGGTCATCAAAGAAGCAAACTAGCACGTCCATCTCATCTACAGAGGCTGAATACATCGCGATGTCTGGTTGCTGTGCCCAAATCCTATGGATGAGGTCTCAATTATCAGATTATGGCTTTGCTTACAATCGCATCCCTCTGTACTGTGACAACAAGAGTGCCATAGCTCTTTGCTGCAACAACGTTCAGCACTCCAGGTCTAAACACATCGACATCCGACATCATTTCATCAGAGAACAAGTGGAAAAAGGAGTGGTTGAGTTGTATTTCGTGAGGACAGAGTATCAACTAGCGGATATATTCACTAAGGCGCTGCCCAGAGAACGATTCGAATTCATTCTCCCAAGGCTTGGCATGAAGTGTATGAAGCCAGAGACACTCAAAAGTCTTCCTGGATGCGTAAAGGATTGGCTTCAAAGTATTCATATGTTAAATTAGTACTTTTAACCCAAATAGAAAAATACAAAAATATAAAACTTAAACAAATCCATAAAAATCAGAAAATAGAAAAAAAAATAGTTTTCTTCAGACATGTCTTTCCGTTATCGATAATACTTTACGGTCCTAAAATGTCATTCAATTATGACACAGGGTCTTTAAATGAAGCTATCGTAACGAAATGTCTTAAACCTTTTCAAAACAGGTCTTCATGGCTTGCTGTTATTTCAGATGCAACCCGCTTTTCAAATAAGGGAAGCACGCGGGGGTCTCCAAAAAGACGGGTGTGCCTAACAAGGGTGATAAGTTCTCCGGGCATGGATTACTTTCTATCCCTTGCAACTCGATCTAATGTACGCGTCAGTGCATTATTTATTGATTAAGAAGAGAAGTCTTCTTTTTATCTCATATTTTCCGTCAATGAATCTTCAGAAATTATTTGGATCTCATGTGGTGTTTAATGTGGGCTTTTGAAAAGTAATCGGACTTGGTTTTCTAAATTTAAAATCAATCAAACACGACATACAACTCTTTAAATAGAAAACGAGTCATTGATTGAGGGGGAGAGTGGTTTTTTCAAATTTATAACATCTTTTAGGATTGTTCGTAAACTAACGGTGTTATGGTTTAAAGGGGGAGTTAAAACTAGTGTTTACGTACAAAGGTCCATTTTGTCTCATTATATGAAATGTCTAGGGTCTTATGTGCTATTTGCTTACTGCATCCTGGTTCATTAATTGTGAAGGACCATTTGTGTCGCTTTTCCAGATAATTAGTCCATTTAGTTGCTTTGTGTCCATAATTGTTAAAGAAATATTGAAAAGTAAGGGGACCATTTGTGTAATTTACCTTACATAATTAGAAGTAAGAAAGAGAGGGACCAAATATGTCAAATAATGAAAGGTATCACTAGGTATAATAACTAGTGTTGCGTTTTGACTTAGTCAAAATCAAAATATCTAGTCAACCTTTTCAACTTTCTCTCTCATGCCTTTTGGTTGCGTTTTGATTAAGCTGAGATTTCTAGTGCATTTCTTCGCTTAGGTAGCGTGCTCTCAATGTTGTTAATCACTATCTCACTCCTTAATCGTTAACATCATGAGCTAAAAATAGTTAATATGCGTGTTTTGTTTGTAGATCCTCGTGTGAATACCTTGTCGAATCAAGGGTTAGTGATTTAGTTACTGGGTTTATGTTTACTTATGTACTAGATGCTCTGTTTATGCTTGAACTGATTCCCCACCTCCTCCATTAGTGTATTTATGATGTTCGAATAATAGTTGCCCTTTAAGGATCTTGGTAGCGTTTTGACTGTTGGTGCTTAAGTGCGATTTGATAATAAGTTCTTGCTGCGTTTTAGGGTTTAGGACTAAATTCATGTTGCGTTTTGTGGCTTAATTCAAGTTGCGTTTTGAGAATTAGTTCTTAGCTGCGTTTTGTGGTTACATTCATATTGCGTTTTGAGAATTAGTTCTTGGTTGCGTTTTTGTGGTTAAATTAATGTTGCGTTTTGATAATTAGCTTTTAATTGCGATTTGATAATTAATAATTGACTGCGTTTTGATTTGGGATATTAGATTGCGTTTTGGCATTATTCATATGTTGTGCTTTGATAATTAATCTTGGAACAGGGCAAAACGCAACTTGTTGCGTTTTGATTAGAAGAAATTTTTTTTATTAAAATAGTAAAGCCACCTTTTTCAAATTTTTTAAATTGGCTGCGTTTTGACTAATTTTAATATTATAACCACTGCGTTTTGATGGATGCGTTTTGATGCCTGCGTTTTGATTATGACTGCGTTTTGACTCATTGCGTTTTAAGTATAACTGCGTTTTGACTCATTGCGTTTTGATTATGACTGCGTTTTGACTCATTGCGTTTTGATTGTGACTGCGTTTTGACTCATTGCGTTTTGAGTATGTATTAGTCAAATATCATTGCGTTTTGGTTTTGAAGTTGCTGAAGATTGGTGTTTGATTAAAGTGTCTTATCCATTGCCTGTGTCCTGCATGGTTTGTTAATTGCCATTGAATCTTATGGTTAACTCGGTGTGTCTTGTTCTCTCTTTGATGATTTAACATTCGTTAATTCAAGAGTTGGCCAAACTCACTGATTTACGCCATAACACGATCTAAGAGTCATTTCTCTTGAATCTTGTGCATACGTGCTTAACATCCGTGCATCAGCTTACATCTAACAAGATCTATCTGCATGTTATTTCCTCTGTGATTGTAATTGCGCAGATACAATGACTGATGTTGTACATGCACCCGCAATGGCACCACCCATCGTGCAGTGAAACAGATCTTACCACGCATTCGCTGGGTGCCAATTGGGAAAAAGCAACTGCTATCTGAATGAAGAAAAATCTCAACCCAGCCCAATTTTCAAGATTGCTATGGACATTCTCAAGCAAACAAATTTCTTCAGAGCTTTTACAGAGTCATCAACAATACCGGCTATCTACATCCAACAATTCTGGGATACTATTTGTTTTGATAGTAAAGCTGGGAGTTATAAGTGTCAACTGGACGAGCAATGGTTTAATCTCACTCAAGACACGCTCAGAGATGCTCTTTCAGATCACACCAGCCGACATACCAACCGGCTTTCTCTTCTCCTCCAACTCCTGATACTCTTGTTGAATTTGTCAATAAGTTGGGGATCCAAAGGAAGTATTACAACTGCTAATGTACAATAATGAATGTACCACACCGTAGAGGGCAACTAAAAAACCATTATCAACTTGTGTCTTACGGGAAAGACTTCTGGATTTGAAAGGCCGAGAGCCCCAGTGCTACAATTCTTTGTGGTTGTTGTCCATCCATCACACCTTCACAGAAGATAAAATGAAGTTGGCCCATACTCTGGGGAAGGAAAGAATGAAAAACTCTTATCCTTATCCCAAGTATCAGGTTCACAAAGTTGATCATATTTCACCTGCAACGGCTGCACAACTTCCACCCAAGACCCGACTCTCCACTACATTTGCCTACTGAGGAACCTGTACTAGGTCATCTCAAGTTCAGTGCTAAGGGAAGCAAACGAGAAGTCTTTGGGATGACAATACCGAATGAACTCATCAATAATGTCATTCGAGGAGCAGACTACTATGATGCCTATCTGGAATAGTTGCAAAGGCATCATCGGTAATCGCGGGTGAGGGAATTAAGTGATCCTGAATCTCCTACACCAAAGCTAGCCAAGCCTATCAAACAAGCAAAACCAAAGGCAACTGAGCAACCAACTACTTCTAAAACTAAAGCCAATAAGTCTAAACCTGCACTGGCCAAACCTAAGGAGAAGAAGCGCAAGCCGGTGTCAGAATCGTCTGAGGCCCAACCACTAGCCAAACGTGCTAAGGCAGGGAAAGTGGTTAAGAAGAGAACTGTTAAGAGTTCTAAGCAGCTGGTAGATGAATTCGTTGATGAAGGGGTTCCTGCTGCTAAACCCAGCCTTGAAGACACAAAGGAGGCAATACTGCAAAAGGTTCTAGAAGAAAGCTTAACAGATGCATACCCGACTCAAAGGGGTCCTCTCCCTCCTGTGGTATTCAGGGAAACTGACACTGGGAAATTTCAACCACTACCAGAGGTGCCAGGGAAGGGGAAAGAGAAAGTAGGTGAGGAACAAGCGGGCCCAAGAGTTCTCCACTTCAACCTTCAAATCTCCAAAGAAGAAGAGCTCGGCTGAACAATACATATTTCAGAGACGTTCTCACGTTCCAACTGAAATAGCAGGTCGTGAAGACTCTACTTCCTTATATGCCGAACTTGGATTATATGGCAGTGATACGGAGTCTGATGAAGAAATGCCTTCAGTGGTTAGAAGTGGGGCTCAAGATGAAGGCCAGGCTGGATCAGACCCTGGTACACGAGATGAAGGCCAGGCTGGACCAAACCCTGATGATGTTGCTGAATCCCTACCGTTACCAACTCCTTGTGTTCTCGCTGGACCAAACCTTGAACACTCGGATGTTGAGATCATTGATCCCTCCAGTCAACCACAACCTGAGCATATGGATGAAGGGTTCACAGCCGAGGCATACCCTGATGTACAGGAGAATCTAAAGCTAAAGGTTGATGAACAGGCTATACCAGAAGAACCTGTCAGCTCTACAGGGACGTTGTCTTCTCTACAACACCTCGCCAAAGACTTTAGCTTTGGTGATCAATTCTTGAATGACAAACCTTCTGAGGCGGACAATGAGAAGACAACGGCAGACACCGAGGCTGAATCAATGGTGTCTGTCACTGTTCAGCAAGACACCTCTATCATCCCTCCTATGACATCCCCGGTGATCGATCTCGTGACTAGACCTGATTCACCCAATGTTCATTGGCCTCTACCAACCACCACAACCACAACTGCAGCACCACCAACAACAACAACAACAACTCTTCCACTACCACCTCAACCTCAACAAGGTTCATCAGATTCCATTCTCATTAAGCGCATGGGCAAACTCGAACAACACATAGCAGACTTGGTGGAGGAAAATCAAGAGAAAAGGCTAGACAAGCAAGGGAACCGAATCCATAAGTTGGAAACTATGGACCTACCCAAAATGATCAGAGAGAAGACGGTGGAGTTTATTGATTCACAGGAGATTGACCGAAAGATTAATAAATCAGTTACGGAGGTGGTTATCTCATCAGTAAAGCATGCAATGAGAGCTCCTCTTCGTGCTCGCTTCAAGGATCTCCCTACGTCTGACATGAAGGAAATTCTGCTTCAATGCATGTTGGAGGAGAACTATGACAAGGGACATGCTAACCACCGAGTAGCATATGAAGCACTGCAGGACTCCATCCGTCATGATGAAAGTAAGGACTTTGACGTAGATAAGGCTCAGGAGGAAACTAAGAAGAAAAGTAAGCAAGATTCTCCAAATACTCTGCCTGGGTCTCCACCTTCACCACCACCTCCTCCTCCACCACTATCAGGTGCATCAGGGGCTTCTGGCACAACCGGAGCCTCCGATTCTGCCCAAGCTCCTCCTCCACCACCTCTGTCCTCATCCACTCATCAGGGAGGTCAGTCAACAAGCACCGCGGCCCCAAGTTCCTTAAAGACAGTTGCTTCAGCTGAATACATGGCTTGGACAACGACTGACACCCAGATCAAGTCCTTAGTCATAACGATTCCTGATGATCTTTGTATGGATGATGAAACCACTGCAGATGAGCAAGCATATTCTAGTGGTGATGAGGTAGGTACAGTGATAATATTCCTACAGTAATAATTGTGGCAGAGCTGGTGGAAACCTCTCACTGAAGATAGACCGACCACTCTAGAACCTGCTTGGACTATTCCATCATCTGATCTGTCTATGCCAACAAACAACTGGGCCTCTGCTCTAAAGTCAACATATGTTCCTCCACAGGAGAACTCTCTACTTGCTCAAACCGGGGATATGGCGACATTTATAGTTGGTATGTAAACAACATGGAATCTTCTGAACTCACTCCAAAGACCTGGAAGCCTGCATTCGGAATCGTCAAAGTGTTTCATCTAGTAGTGATTCATTCAATTCCAAATGGGAAGGAGTGCCACAAACTTCTCACACCACGATTCATGTACGATGATGCAATCCTCAGGTACAAACGTTAGCAAGCCACTTCCAACTGGGAGGTGAACCCGGGCCATGTAAACCATCAACTGGACTTCTTCTTCAACAAAGGACCTGGAGTTCTACGATATGGTCGGCAAGGTTGGCAGACTGGCCTTGGTACAATCTCGAAGTGAAGGCGGCATATTATCCTTGATGTCGGCTTGGAGCAATAGTGCCTGACTCAAGTTCTGGATTGAAGTGGAATGCAAGTATTTCATCGAGCTATGTATGGTATATCTCATTGGTGGTTTCATATGACAAAACGATTCTAATTGACCGATTCTTCGTCTTAAGTGTCGTCCAGAATTTTTCGGACAAAAAAAGGTTTCTTTTCATTGGTGGATTGAAGAGGAATGCAAGTATAATATGCAGCGATGTATGGTATATCTAATTCGGTGGTTTCAAAGACAACGATCTCTACATTGGACCTATTCTCTTCTTAAAGTGTCGTCTGAATCGAAGTCTTTTCAATGTATGGGTACAACTATATAAAGAAAATAGTCCTTCGTCGAGCTGATCTCAAAGAATATTTTTATAGCAAAAAGGGACTTCCAAACACATGTAACCACAGTGACTTTGAAGATCTGTACTTGTTAAATCTTCAAGGTCACTTGAACCACCTATACCCGAAGGGACAAAACAGATTCTAACTAACGTGTTAACCTATGGCCAGAAACTTGGTTATCAGACACTGCATAGAAGACTTCCAGCTGGGAAAGGAGAGGTTACTAGACGCAGCTAAACCTCACCAAACCTCGATGGGAGGCCACTGGATTTGAGTTCAAGCATGACTACACAGTCATAGACTCTCCAAGGGCAGTTACATTCAGAGACAGATACGGGGTTCAGATGATCATGAGGTTCAATGAAATACACAAGTTCAGTGATGGCACTCTGCAACAGATAGATGAAGCGTTGGACTATCGAGTCAAGGAATTCCAGATCAACAGGACTAATCCAGGGATGAACACCAGATTTTGGACGAAGAAAGATGTTGACAGGAGCAAGGACTTCATGTTCGCTATCCAGAAAAGGCTAAAGACACGACGTATCTTTCGGAATCTAGAGAGCTTTGTGGGTGGACGGATCCGAGAAGGCGACTACCGGTTACTGAAGAGAACCGAATGAGGGGTAGTGTAATATATATGTTGTTGTAAGATGTACATTATAATGTAGTGACTAAGACTGTAACTTAGGCTTGTATATTAAGTAACCATATATTTCACATTCGGATTATATAAACCTGACACACTTTCTCCCAAATTTTCCTAAACTTAAATCAATTGAGACCCAAAATCTCAACGGAT
This sequence comes from Tanacetum coccineum, assembly GCA_026074375.1. NCBI lineage: Eukaryota > Viridiplantae > Streptophyta > Magnoliopsida > Asterales > Asteraceae > Tanacetum > Tanacetum coccineum. The sequence continues at coordinate 8,348 of BQNB010117214.1, forward strand.
TTGAAATTTTTGCTCGGGGGAGAAAATGTGATTTAATTATGAAAATCTGATATAAAATGTAATCTTTTAAACTCAAGTGTAGGCTCCTCCATATGTGCTAAACTGTTTTCGGAATATCGCATGCATATTATTAAGGGGGTGCGAATGGTATATGATGGCGATCAGAGAATCAAGTACCAAATCGACCGACCCGTATTTACTTATCGGAGTTATAAGGATGTATGGTTAGGTACATGTTCCCATGATCCCGCCAGATCCAGAGGGATCTACCCAGCGAGAATCCACTAGTTAGTGTTTTGAAGTCCTTAGGTATGATTACAAAAGGAGTTACGTAAGAGTAAGGGAATAATGCGGACTAAGATGGAGCTAGTACTAGAATAAACCCAACAAGGCACTAGTAATGAAGTCTTGGTAAGCACTGAAGGGGTTGAAGAATGAAAAAGAAATGTTAAGATAAAGGGTGAAAAGAAAGTAGCCTTCCTTAAACATTAGGCAGAAACCGGGTCACTACATATACTGTCAGAATCACATGGTTGATTGCTGACATTGAAGATAAGTATCATGGACCCAGTGATACGCTGCACAACCCTCCCTAGCCACTCAAGATCCCTCAAAGGATTCTTGTTTCATTTCTCACGGAGATCAATACATTTCTATCATCTCTCTCACTCCGAGTTAGATGATATTAAAAAGGTGGCAGTCTGCTCCAGCCTTCGACTACTAAAACTCCAAAAAAATGAACTATGAGTCTAAAAGCCATAAGATCATCCACAAATCTCGTTAGGAAACTTATCCATATTGAGCTTGTTTCTCACACACTGTGACAACAAGTAAAGATTTTTAGAGTCCTTCGCATTATCCTCGTGGTATTGCCAGAAACATTGAGTGATACGAAAGTACTCACAATGACGATGGAAATCCTTCTAGAGCCAACATCAAACAAGCTCTTGGTAGGTGACATGTGAGATCCACTATGGATTAAACTTGTGACAAATAGAAAGCAACGATGGTGTGATTCCTTGTGAATCAAACTTGTTCCAGGTTGTGAATTGACGAACCATTTTGGAAAACCTCGATGTGCTCAACATACTTAATTGTCTAGCCACATCGATTGTGAACCTATTTGTAAAACAATGAGGTTTCTAATGAAATTTGAATTTTATGGCTATCAAACCACTCTCGATGTGTCATAAAGACTTTCTCTAACGGGACACGTCGTATTGATATTTTCAAATCAAGTTTTCTCTTTATTTCGGTAAGATATGTAACTAACCATTCACTCTTATCGTGCTGTCTGCTTTGAGACGTTCCGATTAAGAGAAACGGCAAAGTATGGAGATTTTGATGGTACACATCAGATTGATCGTTTTACTTATACTGGAAATCCTGTCAAGGAGATTCTTCTTAAGTTGAATCTACCTGATCACAGGTCGGTCCTCACGGATCCGGAGGTTAATCCTACCAGACTCGGGCAAATGACAAAGCCATATTCGCCCACAAGCTTTGTTGCTAACTATTTTATTACAGGATCAAGCAAAGATGGAGATGGTGACACTCGATTCACAGTGGGAGTCAATTCCACTCCCAAGGTCCCACTTAATGTTTCCAAGTAAAGACATCATGACAACTAAATGACCTACAACACAGCTTCCGCAACTACTGAGAAGAGTTTCATGATCAAGTAAAGTCCTATGAGATGCGGGGTCTCACGAAGGGTCACCAAACTCACATGAAGGCAATGCTTTTCAAACAGGATGATTTAGAGATTTAAGATGAATGATGATCTCAAAGAAAGCTCAAAGATCGCACAAGTCTAAGAGACAAATCTCAAAGGTTCCACTACCATAATGTTCAACGATCTTAATGAATGAGAATCAAAGTCTACGAGCTACAGACAGAAGGTCGAAGAACTAGAATGCTATTATTTGAATTATATTTTATAGGGTGACCTCCCTTAGGGGGAGATTGTTAGGATTATGAAAAAGACTCGGTCACCCCCCGTGGTATTGTTTAGTTTTGCATAAGCTCGGTAGTCAGAAAGTAGCGTTATGACTTTCGGGTATTGGGCAGGGTCTTTTAGCCTTGTGTTTGGCTATATACCCCAAAGCCATAGAACTCACAAACACATGTATATAAACCCCTTTCCAGCCATGGGAAGGGGTTGGTTGTTCATTTTATGTTATCACTTGATCTTGCACTTTCTCTCTCTAGAAATATCACTTTCTCTCTCTAAGATTAAGTAGCCAACCCATCATCTCTTGCTTGTGTTATGATATCATGTATACTACAATGGTTTTAGACCTTAACCAACTTGAGGGGATCCTTAATTAGTCAGACATAATATGTTTCTCAATTCATTTTTTTAACGCAAAGAAACATAAGAAAAAAAACATATTACAACTGTAAAACAAAAATCACTGCTAGGAACAAGACCTAGATGACACAACAACCAAACTATCTCAATTCATATTTATAGAAAACCAGCAATAATCTATGATGAAAAGTAGACAAATGTCAAACAAATGCGAGAAACCAAAAGAAAATAAACATAGAAAATCCCAACTAAAATGCTAATGACATAATGCTAATATTGCCTCTTTGCCTTTAAAATAAAGCCGGAAAGGTTGCTATAAAGATTGATTGTCTATTTGCTCAATAATCCAACCATATGTCCAATCATTTGCCCTGAATAAATAACTCTTATACACCTTCTTTTGGCATGGGCGTCTTTATTCTCGTACTAAGCTCAATACAATTTAGATTTCTGCAAGTCGAAGCAACAGACTCCAATTATTTCCAAAAGATTATTTGTAAACACGAGGAATATAAGCTTTCTAGTTGTGGGTTGCCATGTAGCAAAACAACATATACCTTTACCAGTGATTTACCTCACAACCCGCCAATTTCATACACTTTAATTTCTTACAGCTGCTAGCAATTTGAGATAATGAAATATCCCTTATATTTATCAACCAAGACTGTTGGGTGTGCAAACCCAATCCCACATCGGTAAAATTATAATTTCAAAGTTAACATATAAGCTTGGTGGGCTACTCCTTCTATCACCAATTGGTTTTAGAATGGAACCTCAGTTGGGCTTATATGTTAGACTTGGTGAGATACTGGGCCTAAGATTTTCAATAATTGGTATCAGAGCCAGGTTGGGCCCAGTGGTGGTGTGGATGGTGTTCCCTCGGTTAGACCCCGGTTCGACGGTATTAGTGGATCCCGGTAAACCTTGTACCGAAAGGAAGCCGGTAAAAGGCGGAGTGTTCCGATGGTAAAGGTTGGCGGTATGAAAAAAGTGGGATCGTGACTATAGTTGAAGGGGAGGCCCATGGTGCTTTGAGTTTGAGGGGAGGATTGTTGGGTGTGCAAACCCAATCCCACATCGGTAAAATTATAATCTCAAAGTTAACATATAAGCTTGGTGGGCTACTCCTTCTATCACTAATTGGTTTTAGAATGGAACCTCAGTTGGGCATATATGTTAGACTTGGTGAGATACTAGGCCTAAGATTTCCAACAATTGGTATCAGAGCCAGGTTGGGCCTAGTGGTGGTGTGGATGGTGTTCCCTCGGTTAGATCCCGGTTCGACGGTATTAGTGGATCCCGTTGTAAACCTTGTACCAAGGAAGCCGGTATGGTTTTTAAAAAGGGGCAGAGTGTTCCGATGGTAAAGGTCGGCGGTATGAAAAAGGTGGGATCGTGACTATAGTTGAAGGGGAGGCCCATGGTGCTTTGAGTTTGAGGGGAGGATTGTTGGGTGTGCAAACCAAATCCCACATCGGTAAAATTAAAATCTCAAAGTTAACATATAAGCTTGGTGGGCTACTCCTTCTATCACAAATTGGTTTTAGAATGGAACCTTAGTTGGGCTTATATGTTAGACTTGGTGAGATACTGGGCCTAAGATTTCCAACAAAGACAAATCCAACACCTCAATATTTGGGATTTGTGATAGAGCCATAATCCCAGAAGTAGTTATTTAACCCCACACTTATACAAGCTGAAATGAGTTAGATTTACCATTTGTTTCAAGTGACCAATACCAATATCACTTATCTTATCACATCTATCCAAATAGAGTATCCTCAAACTATTCTTCAAATCCCCTTTTGCCATATACTCCAATCCCATATCACTAATTAAACAACCTCTCAAAAACACACTTCGTAAGCTATTTGATTCTCTAATAGATTTTAGCTACTCGTCGGTGACTCTTGCACATCTACTCAAATTCAAAGATATCAATTTTTTACATGATCTTACAAGGCAATCAACTCCAACGTCGCCAACATGTAACCTACCATCTAAATCAACTTTCTTCAAATGGCTACAAGCTTTTGCCATAACACATAAACCATCATCATCAAAATCAAAGTCACTTATTTGAAAACAATCGAGCCCCAAGTATCGCAGATTAGGGCATGATCGAGCTAAGAGTTGCATGTAGGTGTTTGGCAGTGGCATACAACATGTAATTTTGACCAGTTTTGGGGATAAGGTTAAAATATCCTTCAACAAATCTGGATACCAGATGTCCAAATTTCGTAGGCCAGTACATGCAACTCTCAAGACTTGCTTGGAAACTTGATAGAATGACTTTCGGTCACGAACATTGTGAATATTGTCGAATATGAATAGAAGCTCATCATCTCCAAGTGACTCCATTATTCCCTAGCAGGTTATCTAGCTTATCTGTTATCAAGATAACAAACGGATTTTATAAAACTCAAACTAATTATTAACCCTAAGAAATTAAAGAAAATTTCCCCCCTGCATAGATAAAATTGAGAAATCCATTAACTATTTCGCTTATATGCTTAAGTAGCTAGACCGACTCACTAACACATTAGCTTAGATTGGCCGGCCTACGTCCTTAACTTGAAGGTACATGGTTCGATCGCCAACTAGATATCTAGTACATCTTTCATCTTTAATAAACAATTACTACCGCACAGTTGCTAATCATCCTACTATTAAGTGGTGTTTCAATTAGCTTAATTAATATCCAAGGGTGATTAGCTTAATATGCCATAGTTGATACGTTGAGTTTCTTATAAGTGGTAAACAATAATCACCCTCATAACATACTTTTATTTAATCTGTTTCAAATTTAAAACATACATCATTGTTTAACTATCTGGTATGGTGTAAGTTTGTCAAAGAACTTCAATAGCTACATTTATACGCATAAATTTGCTTTTACAAGTTGAATAACATTGTTAAAATACTATATACAACTACTAAAACGCTGAAAATACTTGAATCATATGACTGTAATTTAATTGTTACCTCAATAGACAAACCCTCATTTTCTTCTCGAGTAACTTCTAGGGTTTTATTATATCCGGTAAAAGATTTCACTTTTAGTATAGATTGGTAATCTATTAGGCCCACTTTCTTGTGAGTATTACGTGCCATTTATTTTTATCAGTAACACACTTAGGCCCATCAAGTTGCACTCTAAATCAAAACATATTATTTCTTTCCAAAACACTATTACATGATATTATTTTGAATGACTTGTGTGAAATCAGCATGATATTTCTTCATTGCCTAAAGAATATTGAAGCATACGTGTTGGTATAGGATAAGTATTTAGGAAGTAATTTAGTTACGTTAGTAGTCTTTATTGAATTAGGATTATATTTATCTTTTATTAAGTCAGTTTTCTTTTATTTTGGTAATTATATTTTAATTGGGTAAATATTATATTTACCTTATTAGAGTCCTAATAGGTTTAGCATTAGTTTCTTATAAATAGCGTTCATTGTTTAGGTTTTTGTTGTTGTTATGTTTTGTTTGAATTGAATTAATGAAAAGAGTATGAGAAGAGTTTTCTCAAGTCTTGTGTTTTATCCTCGTTAGGTAAACAATATTATCACCTTAGTTTGATAATTCGTTAATTATTGACGTCCGGCAATACGTGTATCCTAATTGCCTAAATCTGTAGCAACTCGCTATATGAGTTGGTATTCAGAGCCACGTTCTGTTTGGGTCTTAAAAAACTGTTTTGTTGTTTACACAATTCTTTGCTCACCACCTAGTTACCTAGTAATGTTTTTCTAGGAATGTTTTTATAGGAAGTGTAAGCAACCCATTATTTTTAATTATATCATGAGTCCTGATTTCTTGAACGGGAACAAGTTGACCGAGTCGAGCAAACTGAACAATACAATATGTTTCGAACACGTTGTATCGTGGAGCACAAGATCTTTAATGTTGTTATCTATGGTGACAGCCATGAAAATTTTATCACACGAGATATTGTCCATCAGTTAAATTTACACACCGAAAAACATCTATTACCGTATAATATTGGCAAATTCAAGGTTATCGAATGTTGTTGTATTTCATTTTCCATTGGAAAATACAAGGACAAGATGTTTTAGTCGTTATTGTTGCACAAATTGCTTGTCAATTATTCTTGGGAAACCATGGGTGTTTGATCTTTGTCGCAAGGGTGGTAGGTTTATTCTAGTGACATTAATGGAAAGCAACCATGTTTCAGAACCAAAGGGGGGAGAATTCATTCAAGATGGGATATCAAGACTTTGAGAAAGAACGAAAAGATGAATTCTTAGTGAACTCAACTTTTACAACAACAATGATACAAGATGAAACATCGAATCAGATCTCCAAAAAGCTGAAATTGCTAGACGAAGTCTCACAAGCTCTTATTCTAGACGAACTACAACCAATATTATCTCCAATGCAAGATATTCCACTGCCGAATTTTCCAAGTCATAACATTGAAAAAAAGCACATGGTTCAGAATATGGAGGTTATACACGGTATCAAGAAACAGCATGTTGAGTTTGATAGTGAAGAGGATGATATGTTCAAGTTTCAACAAAATGTTCTATTCTTTCTACATGGAAACTCGAGGACGAGTTTTTTTTCAAGAAGGGGAGAATGAAGTAGTACATGTTGGTATGGGATAAGTATTTGGGAAGTATTTTAGTTACGTTAATAGTCTTTAATGAATTAGGATTATATTTATATTTTTTAGTTAGTTTTCTTTTATTTAGTAATTATCTTTTAATTGGGTAAAGATTATATTTACCATATTAGAGCCCTAATAGGTTTAGCATTAGTTTCATATAAATAGCGTTCATTGTTTAGGTATTTTTTGGGTTATGTTTTGTTTGAATTGAATTAGTGAAAAGAGTCTAAGAAGAGTTTTCTCACGTCTTGTGTTTTATCTTCGTTAGGTAAATGATATTACCCCTTAGTTTGATAATTCGTTAATTATTGACGTTCGACAATACGTGTATCCTAATTGCTTAAATATGTAGCAACTCGCTACATCAAATATAAACAACGGAAACACTAAAACAGAACCGAAAGATCAACAAGAAAGGATTCAAACTCGCAACATACATGAACAATAAATAATCTTAGCAAAGAGATCAAATTCCGTGAGGGTGAACAATATGGTTAAGTCATTTCCAAAGAGATCAAGCTGATACCATGAATGAAATACTTTGTCTCGCAATGAACAACCCAATTTAACAATTAAATTATGGATTACACGATGAACACACTTCTAGAACATCTGCCAAGGTATACTACCCGAGAGAGGAGCACTAGAAGCCAATTCCACTTCCCAACTCCCCCCTCTCCAACAACCCAATCCTTTCCAAAAACATTTTGAATGACTTTTAACCAAGTTTGATCTGTACGACCCTTTTATCTCGTTCAACTTTTAACTATATGTTACTATACTTGTACCATCACTTACATGATGTCACACCCCGCCAAGGCGGAAACGCGAGGCGTAAACAAGAATGGATATCATCACAACATATGGAGAATACTAAAATGAAAACTAAAGTAAGCAAAGAACAAAGTGTTCATAACAATACCCAAAACCTAATGGTGTACTTTTATTAATGATGAAAGAGGTATTTCTCGTAAATAAATGACATGCATATACATAATCAAACAAGTCATGCAATCACAATTATTCAAAACAGAAAGCATAAATTACTCCAAGAATTCTTACGGTATCTTTTCTAGCCAATTCCGCCACAACCTTCCCTTTTTAATCTTAGCACCATTAATCTCAACTGCAATGATGCTTTAAAACGTCAAGATAAAGTGAGCGAGATCATAGGTGTATGAATACAACATTATCCAAAATAAAACTTTTTAAATTAGCTGCTCACAATTACAAATCCAATTCATGACTAACAGTTAACATCAAACGGGACGAAACGTGCCCACGATCCACAATCATATCAACTACATATGTGCGCTACATGGCCTCATATTAACTCACGCATATTCTTACCACCGTCACACCTCGGTTTTGTGATATTGGGGATCCACAATACCAAACATCATATCGCATCACAACGGGAAGAACGATGCCCACAATCCAATACAATAAACTACAGGCAAGCTTTAAAAACTTTTTACACTGACACAACAAGACAAGCATCATTCTCACCCTAAAATAACATGAGAAAAAGGGTCTATGAAACTCACCTTTGCTTAGCTTTCTAAAAGATTCCAACAAAAAGCTTCACAAACAACTAGCACAAATCTAACAACAAAATAACTCGTGTTACACGCTACTAAGCCAAAATCTTAATGCATATATAATAATCATATGATGGATGTCTAAGGTGTTTAGTTACCCTCATGGGTCACCCCGACACCATGCTCGACATTAACCAATTCGTTTACACATTATTTCAAAGTCTTACAATTTACCCGAAAACGCAGAATTTTGACCTCATTTACCATTTTATAAACCAATGGTACTAAGCTTTATAAATTCTACCAAAAATCACAGGTTAAATACCATAAGTCTAGTAACTCCATGATTTTTCCACTAATTTATTTCCCTTCTTAAGTGCCTCAAATAAAATCAAACTTTTAACTACTCAGTTTTGGATCTGATCGCACACTAAAAAGTGTGGACCTAAAAACCATACTTAGACACCAAATCAGAAGCTCTCATTTGGGGAATTTCTAGTAGACACATAGAACTAAACTCTTGTATAAGGGCTAAGCTAAATTCGAATTTTAAGTGGGAGTTTTATACCTCGTAATCTGACCTAAATCTGACTCGTATTTACTGCTTTGACAAATTTTCTTGCAACCAACGTTTGAATGACTTCCCGACCTCAAAAACATTCGAGGCCGGATGTTCTGGAAACTAGACTCTCTGAGCTACGTAATAGACACCAGAAACTTGAAAAAAGCTATTACCATCATTGAGATATAAGCCAAATAACATAACCCTAAATTCTTCCCCAATCTAAATCAAATTCTAACATGAATTAAGTCTAACCAATTACACCCATAAGCTTCTAATTAAACCCTAATCATTATAACATGATTATTATATCATTAATTACAGATTTAATGAAACCCTAAGTATCCACCATATTAATTTATTACAAGATAAATATAATTAATTAAACTAAAGATTAGTTAAAACTTTACTCGGAACTTGTTTTCTTTACAAAAGCAAAAACTCTAAAAAAAATTTCTCCTCTTTTCTTCTTTGTTTGACCGGTTATACAAGGGGGGAGGGTTATGGTATTTTATTTTGTATTTATAGGCCCCCAACTAATTATAAATAAGATCTAATTAGTATTTGTTTCCTTTTAAAATTTATTTTTTATTTCTTTTTCCTCTAAAATTCATTTTTTACTAATCATGTATAAAAAAAATAATTTTATTTATTTATTTATTAATTACTTAATTATTTGATTTACCTTAAGTTTTTATAAAAACTAAGCTTATTTGAGCATTTCCTTTTTGAGTAAACGCAAATTTTACTAGACTTTAAAAAATAATTAACTTTTATATTTTTATTAAACCTAACATTCCAAAAATAGAAATTTTATTTCTTTCTTATTCTAATTACTAGAACCTAATCTCATAATAATATTACTAACACATAAATACGTATACGTATAATTACTTACACAATTAACGCCGATACGCTTATAATCACCAATAATCATTTCCTCAGTCCCAAAAGTGAACGAAAATGAATTCCGCATAATCCAACACAATCCATTCCCAATGAGACGATCACGTCTAAATGGATTGATTATCCAATACTCACATATCCCACTAAATCATATAACCGTTTTAAACACATATAAGACACATAAACCATACATATAGGTTAGATATTTCGTAAAACGCTACGGTATGACCAACCTGGCTCAAGCATCGGTTGTCACGTATCCCCACCTTGATAATTCTAATCCCGAGATTTAATACTCGAGGCAGTAGCTTATCGACAAACAACTGAGGACCACTTAGACCTCTTTTTGATCCTTGCTTTCACAAGTTAAGTTCAGGACCACGCTGCGAATCCCAACGTACTTTCACTATGCTATCCATACCTACGCTTTTACTCATGATCCTCTCGGTCCACAACATCAAATGGGTTCATTGACAAAACAAAGAGTTCTTGTCGAACCTTAATCTCGACTAACTTCCACAATACCGAAATCCAATCTGCTAAATGATTTTGCTTACCCCCACATAAGGGTGCAATTAGCAACATAACAACCCCAAACAAAAAGAAGCATCCCATACACATGACCTCGCTCGTCATCGAGAAAACTTATCAAAACCCTTAGTTGTCTGTAACAAGTATTTTATATTTAAACCTCGTAAACTCATCAAACAAGAATGTCTTGGAAATTAAGATATAAGATGTTACCAAGCTCAACGTATCTAAGTATCCACGCAAGTTTTTAGGGGGGTTATTACTCAAACTTTCAGCACCTCCCAATCCAATTTCTGATACTCAACTCATAAGACAGAAATTCTCAACCGAACTATAGGCCCAATCCATCCAAGGATCTCAAATGGTCCTACATAACCCGGTTCTAACTTGTATTTCTTTCCAAACGTACTACCAATACCTCTTCCCAAGGTTGAGACCTTTCAACCACCCATAACCTACCAGCATTAATTCAAAAGTTTCCCACTACTACCAAGCTAACTCTTTTGACAATTTGGCTGCCTTAAGCCTTTCCTGTATTACCACTATCTTGTTGGTTGTTTCTTGTACCAAATTTGATCCATTCAACTCACTCTCTCCAGTTACGACCCATTAAATGGTAACCTACATTCCTTTTCATACCATGCTTCAAATGAAGCACATCCATACTCGAATGATTATCCCCACCTTAGGGAAAAAAACTCATCTCTCGGAAAGTGGAGTATTCAATTACCTCTAAAATCTACCCCTACTTGTCCTAAGTAGCTAGGAATGGGGTGGGACTTAGGCTTAGTCAGTCCCTTGACTAGACCCAACCCACATCGTATCCACTACTCACACTTGATAACTTGACAACAATATCCTTAGTTATCCTTTCCCACTTCTACTCGGGTAACTCAGGTTGTAACAACAATCTTGAAGATCCTTGATACTCGACTTCCTCTTTCGAATACGCTAAATACTTACTACCGTAACTAGTTATATCCTTCTTCATACTCAGCCATCGATTAGTTAACCTAAAACCACACAACATTGTATCCTCTCCAAAATGAACCACTCTCCATCTCTTTTCACACTCGTTGGTCCAAGCCACGCAACATCTTATGTTGACGCGTTCTTTGCTTTGGACATCTTATCTTATGCCACCAACATCCTTTTCTCAAACCTAGATCGGATCATCGTACATCTATCTCGAACTCATTCTTAGCTTCACTCCATGGTACAACATCTACATTTGCCTTTCCCAGATGGCACTTGGCCTCGAAATTAAACTCACTAAATAACATCCATCTATCATCTTTGCCTCATGTTCAATCCTTCCGATTGAAAGTGTGTTGGAGACATTCATGATATGTATAGATTACTCTCCATGTCACTCAAAAGTGAATGAAATGCACCCATGCAAACTCCATCATAATCACACCTCAATGAGACTCTTACACTCACTAGGTTGATTCTCAAATCCTCATAAAATACATATAGAACACATAGAAACACACATACCCATAAACCATACTTATAGAACAGATATTTAGGTCAACACTATGGTTTGACCAACCTGCTCAAATTACGGTTGTCACAAATCGCACCATCAAACATCAAAATGTCACTCTCAATCCTAATCATATTCTTCCCAAAGAATTAAGACAAGACATGAAGCGTTGGGTAAAACTCATTCGTGAGAATGTGTTCGGACTAGGAGGCCACCGGGACCATCTCCCGGCTAGTCTCGCTCACACGTTGTATTGTATTGTTGTCGAAGAACAATATAATCTTGATTATTTCTTTGTCAAACGAATTGAATGTGCTGGAGCTACTTCAAATGCTAATCTTCCTTATGGCATGTTCTTGACTAGCCTTTTTTGACATATCATGGAACAATACCCTTATCTTGATAAAGACATTTACAATGTCGTTGATAGGGTCATGCCTCCACTCGCCTTGAAACAAACTCGAAAACCTCGAAGTGATCGTAAAAAAGCCCGTCACTCTATCTTGTCAACATCCTCCCATCATAACTATGGATCTTCATCTCACCAAGGAGATGATGATGAGGATGATGGTGCTTCTCGTGCTAGTACCCCATCTCCTACCACCTATCTTAACTCCCTCTCACCACTTAATTACGAAAAATACGACATTACCACTTCTTCTGAACAAGATGATGATCTTCTCTTCGAGCGACGAACCACTTTGCTCAATCAAACGCAAAGGGTGCATGAGGAACTTAGAAAAGGCTTCAAGTCATTCGGAAAAGCAATAAAAGGAGTCTTTAGCAAAAAGAAGAAACGATGATGGTTGACTAATGTGTCTAGTTTGTTTAAGATTTGGTTATGTGGACTTAGTTTTAATTTTTATGTTTTCTCATTTATGT
>BQNB010117215.1:0-21211 GCA_026074375.1 Tanacetum coccineum
GAGAAGGAGTGATTGAGTGTGAGGAGGATGAATGAGGTGATGTTGTTAAATAGGTGAATTTTATGCAAAGCATGGTGTTTGGAGAGGGAAACATCTAAAAGGTGTTTGGTTTATTTGGGAAAAGTATAGCTGTGGCTGGAGTAGATAGGGACAGGGATGCTGAAAAAGAGGAGACAAGAAGAATTTCATGACTTCTTCTGTTGGCGGTCCCTTAAACATGTGGTGGTCCCATATATATTTGGGGGCCGCTAAGTGTTTTTTGGGGGCTGTTTTCTGGAGAGTTATGAAATTCTCCATATGTTGCTTGTTTTTCAGATTTACCCAAAAATAATAAGGTTGGAAGGAAGATTGTGGCATTTCCGATCTTTTCAAGAATCAAATAATCTAGCTAAAAGGAAAAAGCATGCAATGGAGCTAGGTAGAAGCATATAAATGACATAAAAGTCCATGAAATGTCATATAGCAAGCATAAATAATGACTAAGAGAAGTTATACACAGACTAGAATAACTAAGATGGAAGTCAAAGTGATATTACATAGCAATAATAATAATAGTACGTATGTCTAGCATATTAAGTGGACAAAGAGAAGGAGAAAAATTACTAAGATGTAGAAATATCTCAAACACATGTCGAGGTATCCGAATCATCACTTGTGACTTCTTCAGAAGATATGGAGATGATTGCTTGAAGATGATTAGGATGAACCCAAGGTTTCATGGATAGCCAATACAATATATATTTTGATTTTTATTTAGCATTTGGAAGGCATTTGGAGGAAATACACATGACTTGGGCTTATTTGGAGAAGAAACGGACAAGACTACGGACCTACACCAACATCTCTCAAGATTATGTTCTTAGCGGCTGGAGATGACGTCACAGATTATACGTGACGCCGTCACAACTCTTACCACGACGGCGTCACAAGAATCCATGTCGGCATCAGAACGCATGACCCAACCCATTATCTAGAATATTCTATTCATGACGGCGTCACGATTAAAACCTGACGCCGTCACAACGATTTTCCTATATATATAAATTCGTTTTTAGGGTTTTGTGTGTGTAACTTTAGAAAGAAAAAAAAGGGACGAACCCTAGTTCAATTAGCAGCTGTTAGGGACGATTTTAGGGCCTCAAAACCCTATTGTACTCTCTTCAATTCATGTTTTAATCAAGTAAGACTATCTTAATCATTCAATATGTCTTGTTGTGTGATTCTTATCTGTTCTTGCTTTATCTTTAACATGCTTGGCTACGCCTTCTATTGTGTTTATTTATGATTATATGAAACTTGAGATGTAGATCTTAGTGGTGTTGCTTCTTATGATGAATATGCATGTTAGGTCTTAGAAAACCAGCTTTTGTCTGTATCGCTGTTGATATGTCTAGGAAAACATGATTGTGTAGAAAGGATACCATCGGGTAACAGTCTTCATACTACCTTGCCCCTTATATGGTTGATCCACTCTTAATATATTTCAAATGCATTTAATATACTCTTAGGGGCCTTGTAATAGTCTTCATACTACCTTACTTGTGCGTTGCCTTAACGGAATATTAAATAGACGGTGGGTTCGTGTAATTCGTTCATGACTTAGGAAACAATTGCATAGATCATCACAAATGTGACAAAGCAACAACACTAGGAGAAGCAATCTAGGGAGTAATACATGATTAAATAAACATAATCTTTTATTATATTGTTATCACCAGTAGCATAGTTTATATTTAGTTTAATAGCTAAAACCAACCAATCTCTCAAACATATGATTTTCCTGCTTTCCTATAAACATAAAAACACAAAAAGAAACTTCTCTCAACCCTTAGAATTCTGTTAGACCGTGATCAAAACCTTCCCATCCTATTCCTCAAGAGAACGATAACAACCTCCGAGTCTTGCCTATACTACAATACAACGGTTAGGTACACTGCCTAAGGAGTTATAAAACTTCTTGTAGAAGTCCCTTATGACAACCGCAACAAGTTTTTGGTGCCGTTGCCGGGGAATAGTTAGGTTCTGATCATAATTTATCTTAATTCTACTTGCTTGAATCCTTTCAAGTAAGATTTAATTTTCGCATATTAGCTTTCTCGTAGTCTATCTGTTCTTTGTGATATCTGTTTCGTAACCCATTATCGTCAACCACCATGGGAGACGAGAATCCTATCCACACTCTAGGAGACTACTCCAAACCTAGCCACGAGGGCTACAAGAATACCATCGAGCTCCTCATAGGGAACAACGTGGCACCTCTTCGATCCGACACCATCCGGTTGGTGCAAAACGGATGCTCATTCCATGAACTTCGATCCGAGGATCAAAACCAACACCTCAAGGATTTCCTAAAACTAGTGGACTCACTTGACCTTGACGGTGAAAACAGGGAAAGAATGCGTCTGCGTTTATTTCAATTTTCCCTTCGCGATCAAGCTAGCAATTAATTTGCTTGAACGTCTTCCAGCAGGATCCATCACCACATGGGAGGTTCTTACTACTCGGTTCCTTGCTCAATTTTTTCTGCCGGAAGGACTGCAAAACTCCACAATGATACCATGATGTTCTAACAACATCATGGAGAATCTCTATCCGAAGCATAGACTCGTTTCAAGGACTTACTACAAAAAGTCCCTCATCATGGCATCGACCTTTGGCTTCAAGTCCAAATTTTTATGACCATGTCAATCCTGTCACAAGACGAAACATTGACCAATCGGCTGGTGGTAAGCTTCGTGACCTAAACGCCGAAGAACCTTGGGCATTATTAGAGGACCTCGCCCTCTATGACAACGAAAGTTGGAACGACCCAAGGGATTTCGCTAAGCCGGTCAAGGCAATCGCATTGCCTCAAGATGTCCCGAGTACATCCGACTGCCATCTAATCGAGCTTGAAAATCAAGTCCAACGCTTGATGGAAGCTCATCTTGCTCTGACACAACCTACTTAAGTGAACAAAATCGCTACCTCATGCGAGATCTGCAGTGGTCCCCATGACACTCAGTATTGCATGGAAGATCCCGAACAAGCCTTTGTTGAATACGCATCCTCGCGTACCGATGAAGCGGGAGGTAAGTGGTATACTTTCAAGCCCGAGCAAAACAATCTTGGTGACACCTATAATCCATCATGGAGAAGTCACCCAAACCTTAGGTGGAGACAACCTCAAAATTCTCAAAACAATTTTTCAAACCCACCTAACCGGTTCCAACCCAATGGTTCGATCCCTAACCGTTCTTTCAACAACAATCCTCGAAGCTTTAACAATCAATCAAACCTTGAAGGATTGGTATCTAATTTCATGGCATCTCAAGACGCTAGACTGTCCAAGTTTGAAGCCAATTTCAAATAACAACAAAGCGAGATGACCAACAAAATCGACACTGTACTGAAGGCCATCACCGATCGCATAGCAGGCACACTACCTAGCGATACGATTCAAAACCCAACATTGAGTACTTATCTAGTTTTGTCTGCTCGTTCTTACCCAACAGAAGACCCGCAATGCTCAACTCAAACCAACAATTCGATCAACGCCATCACAATCCATACCGAGCAACAAAGCGCCTCTTATAATAATGGAGAAAAAGAGAATAAGAAAGAAGAGGACAACCCAAAAAATATCCACGTCGACCCTCATACACCACCTGATCCATCCGTTACATTCATCACCGAAAAAGTCCTCAAATTCAATTCCATCTTTGAATCACTTGGATTAGTTCCCCCATCATCCAACACTGAACTCATTTTCACCAAAGAGGAAGATGGCGACGTGATGTTTATTGAGATCATCCCGAAGGATGACAATTCCCGCAAGGAGGAACCCGAAGCAGAAGGGCAAGAAGTAGAGTATTTTGACATATTCCTGACTAGGAGTGAACTCGCATATCACAAGCACCTCATGTGTGGCCCAATCCCCTCAATATTTCTACGAAACCCCATCATTATGGAAGGATGCCCCTCGAACCTCAAGATACCATGCAACATTGGGCATGTGAATGTGGAAAAAGCCTACATTGACCTTAACTCCCCTCTAACTATCATGACCCGAATGATGTATAATTGGATCATAAGGAGAAAACTCGACCCTAGGGAAAATGCGAATGGAGGAGTTAGCAATTTCACATGAAGGATTAAAGGAATGCATGTCTTCGTAGGAAACTTCACTTATATCGTGGACTTCATGATTATTGAGGACATTAGCTCAATTATAGACCCTAGGCTATCACAAGTAGTGCTAGGGAAACCTTTTGTGGAAATATCCAACATGACTCACGACCCACCCGAAGGAGTAGTCAGGTTCACCAACGAAAACAATGAAGTTGCCTATAAGATGCCCCATAAGATAAAACAATACAACTCATTGTTGGACCTTGAAAAAGAGCACACAAAATCAGTCTACCTTAGGAATGAGGAAGACAAGAGAAGAGGGGTAGAGTACGTAATGAGCAAGATATTAGGATTTTACAAAGAATGCTTAGAGCTTGGACCCGAATACCAAACTGGAATAGACGACCAAGGATAATTCACGTGAGAACGTGTGACTTCGAGTCTAGCTACAAGACTCATAAATAAAGAAAAGCGCTTCTTGTGAGGCAACCCAATATTTACTTTTATCGCATATTAGGAGTGTCTTGTGTTTTATTCTTTTCATTTTATTCTATCATGTTCGAACTCTATCTTGTAATCATGCTTTGTATTGTTTTTAACTTCGTCTTAATTTCAATCAAAGGTATTTTGTAAATAATAAGTGTAGGGGAATCTATCTAGTTTTTGAACCGAGTTCAAACATGTTAAATAATTTATTTAGATTAATTCGCGTCAGTTTCGAGTCATATGAGTAAATTGTCAAATCTCAGGTTTTATGCAGCTATTTGTATAGGATTTAACTTATGGAATCAAGTGCAGGAAATTTTCATCAAAAACAAAAATTTCATTTTCACAGAACATGGAGACGGCGTCACGATTTGCACGCGACGCTGTCACTACGACACCTATGACGGGTCAGAATTTTTCTGACGGCGTCAAACACCTAGGTCTAGAAAACTTAAAGTTTTTAAATATTTTTGAAAATAAAACTTGCATAACATTTAAAACATGTAATCTTCTGTTATAAACCTGCAAAACCAATAAGTTTGACAATTCTCTCATCCTATCTTTACTGCTTTATCAAGTCAAACCCTAAATTCATATTGTATATTTGTATATCGCACATTTTATGCTTGGTATAGTTGTCTTTGTCTTTGATTACAGGTTATATTTGATGAGAAGAAGCTTGGAAGTTCTTAGGAAGTTTCATTGGACAATACTTGGATGACGATTTAACCAGTTATCGCATGTTTCTTCTCCATTATTGAGCAAACCAGGGGAGTACTAGTTTATTTTCCTTGTTTTCTTTTCCCTTTATTCGTTTTTACGGGTACTTCTATAGAACATTGGGGACAATGTTCAACTTAAGTGTAGGGAGAAATAAGCCTTAGAAACTATTCTTTCATTTGCCATTTGCTTTGTCCTTAAAATGATGGGTAATATATCAAAACATAGCATAAGAGGTGATTTTGACCCAAATTTAATTTTTTTATGACACATACCGACGAAAACCAAGTATTAAGAGCGTCTCATGGATAGGAATTTATATTACTAGCACAAAAACCCTCAAATTTCACCCCCCAAAATGTGAGGTTCGCCCTTAGATGTTATACCTTTAGCTTGTTCGAGTTAAGGAGTGAGCAATCATGTGTGTCTATTCCGTCGTTACGGATGTGTATGCGTGGTTTTGTCGCCTTTTCTGGAACATTGGTATTGGTTACTTTAGGATTATGAGAGTGTACCGGTAGTATATTAAATTCTAGAACTTATTTTTGTGATGCATCCCGAGACCGCATAGTAAGTGTTAGGATTTGCTTGATAAGAGGCATTAGGATTAACCCATGTTTTAAACCTGTAATTGTTATGATGATCACACCGATCATATAACTATCATTCACCTTTGCCATACACTCACCTTTAGTGCATGATACCCCTAGTACAACCCTCCGAGCGTATCCTTTTTCATGGTTCTCTAAGTTTTCTAGTTAAGTCGGACTATTAATGAAGAGCATTGTCACCCTTAAACCAATCGTACACCAAATAGCCTTATACCCACCTTTGTATGTTACTACATTTTACATTGCATTATAGTTTTAAACCAAGTTAATTATTTGAGTCATGGTTTTTTGCTAAGTCCCTTATCCAGTAAATACTGTTTTTGGGACAATGGGATTCCAAGGTAGAATTTATTTCGCAAAAGAAAGGGAAGAAGAGTTAAGTCAATACCCCCACGTATTTTTAGATGATCTCCCCATATTTGATCCACCTCCAAATAGGGTCATAGTTTAGATTGTAAATATCTAGCATGTAAAATCTCAAGTGTAGGGGTACGTGTATAAACCCCAATTTCGGATGTATTATGTTATTAAAAAATAGAAAAGAAAAAGAAAGAGATTGATGTAGAGTTGTGTAGAGTTTGTATATCTTCGTCTGAGTCTTGGCTTAGCAACCAAACCAACGTGTATTCGTGTAAATAATTAGATAACCCTTCCACTCCAAATTCACCCAAAGCCACCAAAATGTATCCCATCTGTTTCCGTTTCCATTATATGTTATCTTACATCTACACCCCACAACCCTTTAAAAAGACCTCTTAGATAGTAATGAATAATGCTTGCGCCTAGCGATGGAGGTTTGATCCTTTACCAAGCCTATGGTAATTTATATGCTATGACAGGTAATGAGTGTTGATTTTCCATTTTCCCCTTATGTTATAATTTATTATACACCCGAGTGAAAGAGAGAATCCCAAACACTTATATGAGGTGCTAGTATATACTTTTCGTGCTTTTAATTACAAGGTCTAGAAGGTTGTGTTGTAAAATACTTTTAAAGAGTAGGTAAAATGACCCTCATACTGCTATTGTTTAGGTAAAAAAACCCATTTGCTTGAGGACAAGCAATTCCCAAGTGTAGGGGTATTTGATGAGGTGTCATTTTATACACTTTTTCAGGGTTGTTTAACCTTCTAAATCGTGCATTTATGCCCAAAATAGGTACTTAATCGTTCCTTTTCAGGTGGAAGGCATGGAGGAAATACATGTGACTTGGGCTCATTTGGAGAAGAAACTTACAAGACTACGGACCTACACCAACATATCTCAAGAATTTCTACTCAAACGTTGGAGACGGCTTCACAGATTACACGTGACGCCGTCACAACCCATCTCAAGACGGCATCACAAGATCTCCAGACGGCGTCAGAATGTATGACCCAACCCATTATCTAGAATATTCTATTCATGACGGCGTCACGATTAAAACGTGACGCCGTCATGGCGATTTTCCTATATATACAAATTCGTTTTTAGGGTTTTAAGTGTGTAACTTTAGAGTAAAAGAAAGGGGCGAACCCTAGTTCATTTAGCAGCTGTTAGGGACGATTTTAGGGCCTCAAAACCCTATTGTACTTCCTTCAATTCATGTTTTAATCAAGTAAGACTATCTTAATCATTCAATATGTCTTGTTGTGTGATTCTTATCTGTTCTTACTTTATCTTTAACATGCTTGGCTAAACCTTCTATTGTGTTTATTTATGATTGTATGAAACCTAGGATGTAGATCTTAGTGGTGTTGCTTCTTGTGATGAATATGCATGTTAGGTCTTAGAAAACCAGCTTTTGTTTGTTGTATCCCCCAAGTGTGGGTAAAATTGGGGTGTGGTAACCACAGGGGTAACCCCCTGTTTGATATGTCTAGGAAACTTATTGTGTAGAAAGGATACCATCGGGTAACAGTCTTCATACTACCTTGCCCCTTATATGGTTGATCCACTCTTAATATATTTCAAATGCATTTAATATACTCTTAGGGGCCTTGTAATAGTCTTCATACTACCTTACTTGTGTGTTGCCTTAACGGAATATTAAATAGACGGCTGGTTCGTGTAATTCGTTCATGAATTAGGAAATAATTACATAGATCATCACAAATGTGACAAAGCAACTAGAAGAGGCAATCTAGGGAGTAATACATGATTAAATAAACCTAATCTTTTATTATATTGTTATCACCATTAGCTTAGTTTATATTTAGTTTAATAGCTAAAACCAACCAATCTCTCAAACATATGATTTACTGCTTTCATAAAATATAAAAACACAAAAAGAATCTTCTTTCAACCCTTAAAATTCTGTTAGACCGTGATCAAAATCTTCCCAACCTATTCCCCTAAAGAACGATAACAACCCCCGAGTCTTGCCTATACTACACTACAACAGTTAGGTACACTGCCTAGGGAGTTGTAAAACTTCTTGTACAAGTACCTTACGACAACCGCAACACATACTAATTTCAGCTAAAAATCACTCCTTCCGTTCTAAAATTATTGTCCCCCGACAAAAAACACACAGTCTAAGAAAATTGCATTTATTATTGCTTTCTCTTTCTTACTTTTTGACAGAATAACAGTTTTATCCTTAGTTAATAAATTAAAATCTTCTTTAAAGTTTGTAATAATAATTTCAAACAAGGGTAATGTAGTAAACTTCATCAAACTTCCCTATCTATTTTTAGCAGTGAACAATTAAATTGGGACATCCCAAAAAAGAAATATGAACAATAAAAATAGAACGGAGGGAGTAATTATATCGACCAAAGTGTTTTTCCTTAACTGATAGATTGTTGGTACTAATTTATTGATTAAATATTATATAATCAAAAAGAAAATTGTGAAGTTGATTAATGAATTATTAAATAATATAGTCATTTACAAATAGGGGTGAGCAGAAAAAAAAACTCTAAAACTATCGAACCGAATCGAAGTTTCAAAACATTATGTTTAATCTCTAAACCATCAAACTTTTATTATTTTTCATTTATAACCCATAAACTTGTTGGAATGTGGTAGTTGGATCCGCGTGTTATACGACTAGAGATACGTAAGCCTATTGGGAGCACACACGTTAAAACATTTAGAATGCGTTTTATATACTTCAAGATGTTTAAAGTAAACCGATGGACTAAATTGAACAAAACACAAACCATATGGTGCCTTGTCATTAGCCGGCCATATGTGGTTATGAGAGGGAGTGTTTGTGTCGATTTAGGAAAGGGAGGAAAATGAATCATTGAGTTTTTCTTGTCCTACAAGGAATGGGATTGAGGGCCTATATAAACCCTCACATCCTAGCTCAATAGTAGTTGCTACCGCATGTTACACCCAAAACCGATCCATTATACGACGTCACCATGGAAAAACTCCTTATGAGCTCTTAGATGATAGAAAACCCGATTTATCCTACCTTTATGTTTTTGGTGCAATTTGCTACCCAAACAATAATAGTGAGGCTTTGGGAAAACTTCAAGCTAAATCTAATATAGGTATTTTCATTGGATATGCACCCAAGAAGAAAGCTTACTGTATTTATAACCGACGTACCGGAAAAATCTTTGAAACCATCCATGTCGATTTTGATGAGCTGACGGCTATGGCTTTTAAACAACTCGGTTCAGGACTCGGAACTTCATTTATGCCTCCCTGCAACACCCAGTTCAGGACTCGTTCCAAACTCTCCTCCTTCTGCACCGTTTGTACCACCATCGAGGCATGAATGGGATCTTGTGTTAAAACTAATGTTTGATGAGTTTTTCTCTCCTCCAACTAGCGTTGCCTCTCCAGTTCCTGTAAAAGAAGCTCCAACTCTTGTTGAGTCAACTGCTTCACCATCCTTAACACCTGTTGATCAAGATGCACCCTCACCAAGTACCTCACAAACCACTCCACAATCACAATCCCAAACAATTCCTCTTTGTGCTGAAGAAAGTCACAGAGCTGAAGTCGTCACATAAAGTACAATCCTTATTTTGGCATTCCAATTCCAGAAACTGTTTCTGAAGAATCCTCATCATCGGATGTTATTCCTACTACTATGCACTCAAACGCTCCAATCTCAGAACACCTCAATAAATGGACAAAAGATCATCCGTTACAAAACATACTTGGTGACCCTTCCAGACCTGTTTCCACAAGACTCCAACTACACGAACAAGCCCTGTTCTGCTACTATAATGCCTTCCTAACTTCAATTGAACCTAAGACGTATAAAGATGCACTAACTCAGTCATGCTATATTAAGGCAATGCAAGAAGAGCTACATGAATTCGAACGTCTTAAAGTCTGGGAACTCGTTCCACGTCCAGATAAAGTGATGGTTATTACCTTAAAATTGATATATAAGGTCAAATTGGATGAATTGGGGGAATCTTAAAAAACAAGGCAAGATTGGTAGCTCGTGGATACCATAAGTAAGAGGGAATTGATTTTGAAGAATCCTTTGCTCCCGTGGCTAGACTAGAAGCTGTTCGAATATTTCTCGCGTTTGCTACTCATATGAATATGATAATCTACTAGATGGATGTAAAGACGGCATTCTTGAATGGTATTTTACGTTAAGAAGTCTACGTTAGCCAACCGAATAGATTTGTGGATCTAGATAATCCTAATCACGTGTACAGACTGAAGAAAGCTCTATATGGGTTGAAACAGGCTCCATGCGCTGGTAAACTATTTCACCGTTCTGTTAATCACAGGATTATCAATGCACGGTTGATCCCACATTGTTCATCAACAAAAAAGGCAAAGATATCCTCCTGGTACAAATCTATGTTGATGATATAATTTTTGCTTCTACTACTACTGAACTATGTGATAAGTTTTCTGAGATAATGTGGTTCTAATTATGATGTCAATTGATGGGCAAATATCATTATTTTATAGGATTACAGATTCACAAGTCTAGAGCCATCTTTTTAAACCCATCAAAATAAGCTCTAAAAGCAGTCAAGAGTACATGGATGACCTTAAAGAAGATTATCAAGCAAGATCTCTTTTAGCCAAATCTAAAAGGTTCTTCAAAAAGGGTACCCAAAGATTTAGTGGTTCAAAGGCAACTGACCAAACTGAATGCCACAAATGTGGCAGGAAAGGTTACTTTGCAAGAGATTGTTTTTTTCTAAAACTTCAATTCTATCATATCAGTCACCTTTTCAAAACAACTATCAACCAAAATTTCTCAGTTCTTCTCAGCACAAACCTGAACTAAGGCCCACCAAAGATATTGAAGCCAAATATAACAAAGTTAAAGCCAAATTGGCTTTCCTCAGTTCCAATGCTTCAGCCTTCAAATCTTCAATGGTCAAGAATAAGGGTCTTATTACTGAAGCTTATGAATGGGATAAAGAAGAAATGTCATCAAATGATAATGAAATGGTTGAAGTAAAGGTTCTCATGGTACTTGCTAATGATAATGTAGCAGTCACCAAAGAAGGTGCTAGGAATGGTAAATGGGTAAAGATCTCCATGAGAAAGGTAAACACTCTTCTTGAAATGGAAGATAATGATGAAAGAAAGAATTTTCCTAATTATTTATGTATTGATCTTAATTATGTTAAAGAACAAAGAAACAATCTATTATCAAAACATAGAGATCTTGTTCAAGAACTGAATACATGCAAAGAACAGCTTTTAGTATTAAAACAAGCAAAACTTGATTTTCTTACCATCCATCAAGTAAACACTGAGATTCTTAAAGAGAATCAGAACTTAATAAAAGAACTAAAAGAGCTAACAGCTATCATTGAGACATGGCTTAACAGTTCTAATAAAGTAAATCAGTGTATCAGTGAACAATTTCCTACTCAAAAGAAGAGAATTTTAGGAGTTGATCAACTCATTAAGGATCCCTCTAGTTCTGGGCAAAAAGACTTAGCCTTTGAAAAATCTTCATCTGATGACACAAAAGTGTCCATTCCAGTTGTTGAAAGACCTTGGTTATATGAAGCTAAATGATTTATATTGCCAAATCATGATACTGGTAGAATGTAACACCCCTATTTTTACAATATAGCAGCGGAAGCTAATCTGGGGTATTACTTCATGGAAACAACAATCATAATCATAGAAAACGACCCAAAAGAGATGTTTGTTCAAAAGATACGTTATCATTCATTTCAAATTATAGTTTTAGAAAGGCAGGTCCCAAAATCTAGTTACATATAATGTGAATGATAACAAGTTTTAGCCATCTTCGAGTCCATGCCACTCCGTGCCGTATATTGCTTAATAACCTGAGACAAAAGTCAACACAAAGGTTGGGTGAAATTCATAGGTTTAATAAACAGTTTGAATACAAGTCATAGTGTAATAATTATACAACACAATTATTATGAAAATGGTATTGTTATGATCTTGGGTCACGTTATTATATACCCGTTATTTGTAATAATTACAAGGAATACAATTATCATAATAACAATATATTATTGCATTATCATCTTGTTTCATCTGTTTGGTTTGATTTGTCATGTTCCTTGTCTGGTCTAAGCTCATGGCACACAAACTGACTAGTGTATATATATACCCAAAATGATATGATATATATATATATATATATATATATATATATATATATATATATATATATATATATATATATTATATATATATATATATTAATAATATATATATATATATCTATAGATAGATAATGGCCTCGGTGTAGGGTATTTCCATATACCTATGAATTCAAATATAAATGTTTTGGTTACCTATCCGGCTAACACAAACAGGATTCGTCAATCCCGATAGATCTATCCACAATATTCGCGTTCACCCGTAAGTGATTAATGGTCCATGATAATGAGGGACTTTTGGCATAAAGTAACTTAGACATTAATTGTAATGGTATATCAGATTAACATATAGTCTGGAAACAACTTGTATCATAATTTATTGCATTTATCCCCCTCCGGGTTTATGAAAAAAATTAATGAGAATTAAAAGTGGGCTAGAACTCACTAAGTCTTTGAAAAGTAATCACATTGTTATAAGATAAACGAGTATGTAAAAGAGTTTGTAACAAGCATGTATCCCCCTCGCGGGTTTATAAAACATGTAAATAAGTAAAGGCGAGGTTATGAACTTTACTAAGTCTTTGAAAAGTAATCACATTGTTATAAGATAAATGAGTATGTAAAAGAGTTTATAACAAGCATGTATCCCCCTCGTGGGTTTATAAAACATGTAAATGAGTAAAGGCGAGGTTATGAACTTCACCTGATAGGTAGATGTAATAAATATTCTGAAATGAAAGCTGACGACCTTATCACAATCTTAACAGGGAAGGTTGATATAGCAAATGATAGTAAATAGCCACGTCACACAACCTGAGTAAATATGTCAAGTCTTAGGAAGATTGTACTCTAGAACTTTGGTTTTAAGAGTTATGAGTTTGATTAGAGAGTTTGGAATTATTGTATCACCGTTCGGGCCATCATAATTTAGAAGTCATTCAGTAAACGTTTGAGGAGCTAGGGCACTTTAAATCGTAAACCTAACAACTCAGTCAGAACGTAATACCAAGATGAAACCCCTTAATATGAAGCTCCCTAGTATTGTGATACGATATAATCGGTTTTAAGCGTTTTGATCAATATCTGGAAATGATAAGCACGAGAAGCGTTAATTAAAGTTATGTCTTGTAATGTTTTGAATGTGTTTTTATACTTTTTCAAAATGTTACATTTTAGACCCTTGAGTTTGAACGTGGCGGAATTACCTTGTGTTTGCACTTTACGTGTTTGGTCCTTTGACTTTAAAGATATACAAAGTAATCATTGTACTTTGGGAAAGTGACATTAATAGACACCTATAGTTATAACTTTAATAAAAGACATTGTCAGATCCTTTTAGGATAGTTTCTAAAAGTTGATTATATACCTTGCATGGTAATTTTACAAAACATGTCCAAATTGCATGATAGCTTATTTTTACATTTCAATGACATTTATAAGTTTTAATAACTTACAATAATGAAGATTTTAAACGCAACGAAGTTTAAACATAACGATTCGTTAAGTAGGAAGCAAAACAGGTCAAAATTAGGGTTTCAAAAACGTAAACGCGCGGGGTTTTAAGTTCTATTCCTTCATTAAATTTTCATAAAGTGGCGATTTTAACAATTAGTTAAGCATGCCTAGGAATAGATTTTTAACAATATTTAACCATTATGAATTTAGTTTTAGGAAAAACGCAAAATTAGGGTTTCGGGTGTACGTGTTTTGATCAAAACGGAAATGAGCATGAATTGAGTTATGTAATTTAAAGTGTTTATTTAGGATCATATGAACATTATAAGAGTGTAGGAGCAGAAGTAGAACATCCAGAACTTGGGTTTGAGCTTATAGCTTGAAAACGGGTTGAAATCAGGACTTTTAGCTTCGTACGCCTAGAATAACGACTCCCGGGCTTCGTTTCTTGGTTTATTTTGCTTCACTTCTGTTCTTGAGCCTTATTAAGACCTCTTAGGATCTCTTAGAGCAAATGATTGCTTCTATGTAAGGGTTATAGAGGAGGAAGTGGGGGATGAGTTCAAATGAAGAGTTTATGCTTCTATTTATAGTTGAAATGATATTGGTGGCCTTAAAGAATGCTTATGATCTTTTATAGGACATGTGTAAGTGTAGGAACCGATTTATCACTCTCTCACTTCATAACACGAAACACGAATCAAGAAAGAGATAGAGAGAGAGACGAAATTAGAGAGAGAGATGAGAGAGAGTTGAGAGAGAAAAGAAATTAGATTTTGAAAAATGATAAAACTAGATATTTTCATATGAAAATATCTATATATATATTTAGATATTTTAGAAAATATCTAAATATATATATACCCCTACACATTTAATGTGTCGAGCGGGGATATATAACTAGGACCGGGCTCGGTTTTGTTTTGGGAATTAAAAACCCGAAACATATCAATATTAGATTGTTTATCGAGCCGAATCATGATTATTTATCTGTTACAAAACATTAACTAATTAAGACCGAAGCTCCATCGTAGAGTGACCGAGCTTCCTTGTTCGACTCAATAAATTGAGGCTAACAGTAAGGCTAGAGGGTGATGAGGAGAGGCTATATAATGAGTTGTATAAGCTAGAAACTAGCTTAAGGGTGTTGGCTTGCTTTGGTGATGTCGCGGCTAAGAAAAGAGACAAAGGGGTGATGTGGTTCATTTTTGTACCATGAAATGGAGTAGATATTTAGGAGGGGTGCTTGTAAGCTTCTTAGGGATGAAGTAGCATGGTCATCAAGGTGCTTGATTGCAAGAAAAACTTTCAAAATGGGTCAAAATGCAAAGGTTATGAGTTTCGGGTACATTAGGGCTCAATTAGGGTTTTCAAGCTTGTAATTCGTGTACATTTGATTAAGAATGATAGGTTACTGATCCCAAGACTTATATTAAGGATTATAATCAAAAGTTGATAGGTGGTTCGGGTTTAAAATGGACGAAAACGAGTAAACGGGTCCAAAGTTCCAAATAGGGCACAATTAGGGTTTTCTAGGTTTATCTCTTGTATAATTGAAGTAAAATGATGAAATGATGATGGAATATGATTGATAATGTTGTAAATTAAGTTATTACAACTTATTTGAGTGTTGGTTTGGGTTTACAATGGATAAAAATCAAGAAACGAGTCATGGTTTAGAAACTAGCTCGGTTTTAGGGTTTAGGGTTTGATTTAGGTTTTGAGTGCAATAGATGTATGAATTGCTTACTGTATGAATAATTAGGGTTTACACATTGTATACTGAGTGTAGTAGCTTGTACAAAAGTGATGGTGAAGAAATTAGAATGAAAACAGAGGTAAAACGGCAATTTTTTAGATCATGCGTAATGAATTGTATATTGTGCTTTTAAGGAGTTGTACTTTGACTTGGAGGGAGTTTATATTTCAAATGAGATGTTATATTACTTGTATATATGCTTTAGTAGCTTGTACATTCACTTTAGATATTAACCCTTCATGGAATTTAGGGTTTAGAGGTATATGATAACGGTTTAAAGCCCGTTTTGATATAACGTTGCGAATGGTACATTATAGGAATAATGTATTTTGTAATAAGGATATGATGATATTGACTTGACATATTATGATGTTTGCTTGACATATATGAAGACAGGATGGCCATAGATAGGTTGCGTGAGCTTGTCTACTTTAGTTATGCAAGTTACCTTGCATAATGAGATATTGACAATGCAAGTAATGTAATAAAGCAAAAAAATTTCCCGTATAATTGTGATCATAGTAAAATAGGTTTTGCATTTGATGAAAATTCTTGGGTTGTTATAGTCTCCACCCCTTACAGAAATCTCGTCCCGAGATTTAGTTGAAAGTTGTAGTGAATAGATGTAGGTACTGGGCATGAATTTAGGTTAGGCTAATCAAGGTTACAAGTCCACGTGTGTGATGCATTTATAATTATGTTGCGCACCATAATTATAATTACCTCCTTTCACACGTCTACTTATTTCCAAGACCACACCTTTTGATGACAGCCAATAGAATTTCTCCAGATCTTGATAGAACCTGGGTGGATGGAATACTTCGATTTATGAGACCTGTAGGTTATGGGCCTACCACGCTTCCGTTGAGCTACTCTGATCGTAAAGAATCGTTATTCATTAACCTTTAAAAGTCAACATCGAATAAGAATGCTATCACAAGTCTTTGTCAAAATTTTCATACCTAGTGGTATTGAAATCATTTGACATTGTATAGATTCTTGTGTGTTTCCTTGTTATTACGTTGCAGAATATAACAGAGAATTTTAGAATACGGAGATCATGGAATGAGTGATGTCAAGGAATGATTATGAATTTGTAAGAGAGTTGCTAATCACGTGATATACAGATTTTGAAATGAACAAATATTGAAGGTAATAATGATAATGATTAAGGAATTGTTTGTACAAACGGATTGAAAGAAACTTGTTTGTATGTATGTTATATACTTAAGCCTATTTATTTATAATTTGTCACTTACTAAAAGAAGCGTTCAACTCCTTGTAACTGAGAATTTTATAAATTCATAGTTCGAAGATTTATAATTTCCTTATTCAAATGAAGAAGTGACCTAATTCATTTCAATAAGATGATCATAAATCGTCTTACCTAAGTATAAAAACATGATATGGTAATGTGTAGAAAATGATATGATCATGAATTGATTGTACTGACGCCCATATAATCGAGGATGATAATTTATGTTTCAAAGGTATGAGGAGAGTATTCAGAGTTTGAACATAATAGAATTGATAAATGATGCCGAATTTTGATATCATCAGATAACAAGATGTAATGGAATCATTACTTTATTATTTCATGGATAACTTTACATATGAAACTCTAAAAAGAGTTGATACTTATGCTACGTATCTCGTAGTAAAAGTAACAAATAACAAGGATTGTAGCTTGATGATTGGGGTTTTCAGATTGGAGAAGATTCTGATGAAACTTGAATATTCTCAAGAGTTGTTTCTAGGGTAGGAATTCTAAAGTGAACAAAAGCAAGTTCATCTCTAAGTATGCTTTCCTGTGGCCTAATTATTTGCTTTTGAGCGCTGATTTTCATAATGTTCTTTCTTTCCACAGCATATAATTAGGATCTGTTTGTAGTCATTTCTAGTGGTTGTCTTTGTTTTGCTGCTACTTGTGTCTGGTGGCCTTCTTGTTGCAAACCTGACACTTGACACTGCAAGGTCTCGTGTGATGTAGTCTACATCTTTTAC
Organism: Tanacetum coccineum; assembly: GCA_026074375.1. Classification (NCBI taxonomy): domain Eukaryota; kingdom Viridiplantae; phylum Streptophyta; class Magnoliopsida; order Asterales; family Asteraceae; genus Tanacetum; species Tanacetum coccineum. The sequence continues at coordinate 17,661 of BQNB010117215.1, forward strand.
ATAAGGGAAGGTTTCCAGTATACCTATTGGTAGCAGCATAAGTCTTGAAGGCTTCTTGTCTTTTATGCTGTTGTTGGTGGTAATCATTGTTATGGTTGTTATTGTTGCGGTTATCTTGGTAGTTGTTGTGATTGTGATTGTTGGAGTGGTTATTATTGTTGTGTTCATTGGGATAGTTGTTGTTGTTGGTGGTGGTGTTTCTTCTATCTTCAAACCTTCGTTTATGATTATTGGTTTCTTGCACAGAATCACGCTTTATTATCTGATCCATTAATCTCTGGGCTATGTTGATGGCTTCCTCCAAAGTTTGAGGCTTCGAGGCAGTAACATTTCCTTCAATACTTCTGGGTAATCCACTAATGAAGACTTCCATAAGTTTCTCGGTGTTTGGTACCATGTTTGGGCATAAGACGGCTAATTCCTGAAATCTCCTAATGTAAGTCTTAAGTTTATTTCCTTTCACAACCAAGTTGTAAAATTCGTCTTCCATCTTCTTGACTTTAGTCCGAGGGCAATACTTATTGGTTAAGAGCATTATTCAATCGGTCAGTGATCTTATGGGCTGTTCTATTCCGATAGGTTGGCTCGTATGCAATCCACCAGGACAGGGCATCATCGGTTAAGGTACCAGTAGCAAATGTCACTTTATTTTCCTCAACACAGTTGCTACGAGAAAATACCGATTCAGTCCGCTCAAACCAGCGAATGAGGTCAACTACTCCTTCCATACCATTGAAGTAGAAAGGTTGACAGCTAACAAACTCTTTATAGTTTCCTGTTTTTGCTACAGGAGTTCCAGTAGGTCCGGTGTTCCTATTGGGATTACTAGCACTTGCCATTGATGCAGCTTGTGCTTTCAGAGCTGAGGAAATGCCATCATTAATTAGTTGCTGGATGGCAGCTAAAGTTATGGCTGGTGTTTCAGATGTTGACGTCCTTTTGGGAGGCATTCTATCAACAGAGGATAACACGTAGTAAGAATGATATCATAAGTTTTGAAAAGTAATAAAAGAGAATGTGATGCTTAAAATGCTTAAAGGGAAATGCTTATTTTTGAATTTTTAAGCACTTAGAGGTTATGATAAAGACGGAGATAATGATGCAAATGGTGGAAATGATGATGAAAGAGAGATAAGTTGGAAACAATAAGGTATGAAACGAGATGAACAATAAGGTACGAAACGGGATTGCCTTTATAAATAACTTGCCTTTTTACTGTACATAGTCAAGATTTGACAAGCGTTTTTATTTATACCACACATCCCGTGGCTAGGATAAAGCTATAACTAGTCTAAGAGTTTGTTGATTTCGAACCGGTAGATGACATCCTAAAGATCTTCCTGATCCGTTTGGTGTCGAGCTTGGATTTTCTTAATGATTCGTTCAAGATCAGAAATTATGTAGTGAGCAAAAGCAATCTTATATTTTGCCCTAATTTCTTCCTTTGAAGTTTGATAATCTGAGAACAGACTCTCTCAATTTTGATTTTTAGTTCGTTACTATTCCTTTGTGTGATCATTCTATTAATACGTCCTTCTTCCATTTTCTCAATACGGTGAAAAGAGAGTTCTTCTAAGTAATTTAAAATATCTTCGACTTGTTTCTCATGATGTTTCAGATGCATCTTAACTGAACATTTCCCTATTTCAAATATCTGGGGTGGGGTAGGAGTATAAACCGAGGAAGATGGTGATAATACCAGAGAAAATAGCTGGTGAAGTAATACGATCTGGTGATGAAATAGGTAATTCCTTAGCATAAAATGCTTGTACGTCCTTCAAACAAGGATTATTGTAGAAAGATGAGAATACTGGTGGGATTATATTATCTATAGAGTTTTCCGAAGAGCTAAAAGAACTACTTCCCGATGAAGCTGGGAAGTAATCCGGTGAGACCGAAGTATAGTTAAGAATATTCATAGAGGAAAAAGCATCCTCAATATTGGAAGTAGAGTGGTTGGGAGAAGTCATCGTTCTATTAACAACCTAGTTGTAAATAACATAAGTTATTTATAATATAGTATAATAATTATGTATCTTTACATACTGATCTGGATTGTAGTGGCACGGAGGACTTTGATGGCTAGAAAAAGAAATATGGTTATAGTTAAGGTTTTGACCTTGTTCTCTATAACCATGGGGCTGATACCAATTTGTAACACCCTTTTTTTTTAAATATAGCAGCGGAAGATAATCTGGGGTATTACTTCATGGAAACAACAATCATAATCATCGAAACGGAACAAAAGAGAGTTGTTCAAAAGATACGTTATCATTCATTTCAATCAGAGTTTTACAAAGGCAGGTCCCAAAATCTAGTTACATACACTGTGAATGATAACAAGTTTAGCCCATCTTCGAGTCCATGCCACTTCTGTGCCGTTATTGCTCAATAAAATAGATAAACATGACTGAAAAGTCAACACAAAGGTTGAGTGAAATTCATAGGTTTGATAAACAGTTTGAATACAAGTCATAGTGTAATAATTGTATAAACACAATTATTATAGAAAATGGTATTGTTATTATACACCCGTTATTAGTAATGATTGCAACGAATGCAATTATCATAGTAACAGTGTATTACTGCGTTATTGTCTTGTTTGGTCTGATTGGTCTTGTCTGGTCTTGTTCCTTGTCTAAGCACATCGCACTAACACATTATCATCAAAAGTCAATTTAATGACTTGAAGAGCTCATAATATCAACATATTAACATCCAAAGTCAATTTAACGACTTGAAGTCAAATTTAACGACTTGTAGGATTTATGACACTAACACATTATCATCCAAAGTCAATTTAATGACTTGAAGAGCTCATAATATCAACATATTAACATCCAAAGTCAATTTAACGACTTGAAGTCAATTTAATGACTTGTAGGATTTATAATATTAACACATTAATATCCAAAGTCAATTTAATGACTTGAAGTCAAATTTAACGACTTGTAGGATAGATAACTTAGACAGAAATTATGTCAGGATAACATGTAATTTGGAAAACACTTGTATTCATAATTTATAGCAGGTATCCCTCTCACGGGTTTATGAAAAGATTGAAATGTGAGGCTATGAATTCACTAAGTCTTTGAAAAGTAATCACATTGTTATAAGATAAACGAGTATGTAAAAGAGTTTGTAACAAGCATGTATCCCCCTCGCGGGTTTATAAAACATGTAAATAAGTAAAGGCGAGGTTATGAACTTTACCTGATAGGTAGATGTAATAAATATTCCAAAATGATAGTAAACAGCCACGTCACGCAACCTGAATAAATATGTCAAGTCTTAGGAAGATTGTACTTTAGAACTTTGGTTTTTAAGAGTTATGAGTTTGATTGAAGAGTTTGGAATTATTGTATCACCGTTCGGGCCATCATAATTCAAAAGTCATTCAGTAAACGTTTGAGGAGCTAGGGCACTTTAAATCGTAAACCCAACAACTCAATCAGAACATAATACCAAGATGAAATTCCTTAATATGAAGCTTCCTAGTATTGTGGTATAATATGAATCCGAGACATGATTTTTGAAAGCACATAGATGAT
>BQNB010117216.1:0-21211 GCA_026074375.1 Tanacetum coccineum
ACAATATACTATGGATATTCTTAAGAAACACGGGATGGAAAAATGTGATACCGTAAGTACACCAATGACTACTACTAAAATTGATGCAGATTTACAGGGTACCCCAGTAGACCAAACTACGTATCGTAGTATGATTGGGGGACTCATGTATCTAACTGCTAGTCGACCAGACATTACCTATGCGACATTTGTATGTGCGCGTTATCAGGCATGCCCGACTGATAAACACCTCAAAGAGGTCAAAATGATCTTTCGATATCTTAGACAAACCATTAATATGGGTCTATAGTATGTGCGCGTTATCAGGCACGCCCGACCATGCAGGGTGTAATGATGATTGTAAAAGCACATCGGGAGGCATTCAATTTCTGGGAGATAAGTTAGTCAGCTGGTCATCCAAAAATCAAGATTGTACAGCTATGTCATCTGCGGAAGCTGAGTATGTATCCTTGTTTGCATGTTGTGCTCAAGTCATCTAGATGAGAACACAACTGCTAGACTATGGATTTCATTTCAATAAGATTCTGATATACTATGACTCAAAAAGTGCAATTGCCATATCTTGCAATCCGGTACAAGATTCACGAACAAAGCACATTAACATCCGTTATCATTTTATCAAAGAGCATGTTGATAAAGGTACAATTGAATTATACTTTGTCGGATGGAATACCAACTTGCTGATCTATTTACAAAAGCCCTTCCAAAAGAAAGGTTTGAGTTTTTAGTTCACAAGATTGGTATGCGATGTATGACTCCACTTCAGTTGGAACATCTCGCAAAGTTATCTTCTTGAAACTAAGATCATACATCAAAAACATTTTAAATACATTTAAAAAACAAAATACAAAATTGAAAAATTCAAAATTCAAAAAGATTTAAAAAAAAATTAAACAAAATATTTTTTAATATAAGGATTCAAACACATATCTTCTCCATTCAAATCAGTCTCATGATACTTCATTTCTAAAAACATGGTTCTTTAAATGCAAATTTGTGTATCATGAACTGAGGGGAGTAAATCATTCTAAAATGATCTTTCACTGTAAAAATATGTGTTTTGTATTCAAAATCCATTCAAAAACAAAAGATTTCTTCATTAATCATTTTGTTTTGAAATTTTTTAAAATCATCTCATAACAGAATGTTCAAAACTACAAAATTAACTATCGCTCGATAATTTCTTTAATTAGATATCTTGTTGAGGGGGAGTTATAAAATTTTCAGGACAAATCATCATCAAAAAATGAAATTGTGTGCTTAAAAGCAAAAATAACTTCATTTCGAACAAACTTTGTAAGAAAGGATATTTCAAAATTGGATAACTGTTCGAAGGGGAGTTATGAAATTTTTTAGTAAAAATAGGAACTTAATTGGAGAAATTAAATCAAAAGGATTATTTTTGTAAAAGTGGTCTAACTCCAAGGGGGAGTTATGAAAATTCTGAATAAAAAGGGGATACGAAAGTAATTTTTGGAATTAAAAGGTAAAAAATGCAAAAAGAACTTTCGTATGGATGTTTGTTGTTTAAGAAAAAATCTCAAGGGACTGAAAATAACAAATTTGAAAAGTAGCTTTCTTATGGGTTTAAAAGGCTTATGTAAGAAACTTGAGGGACTAAAACTGTCAAAGTTCAAAAGTGTCTTTCGTAGGGTTTAAATATCTTACGTAAGGAACTCAAGGGACTAAACTTGCCAAAATGTGAAAGTTATTTTCGGATATATAAAAGGCACAGTTATGTACGAAACTGTATCACTTTCGTAAGATCAATAAAGTTAGGTTTCGTAAACTCTCTCAGTCATTTGAGCTTTCGTTTCAAAGAACTTTGGATCCAAATCGATTTGCTGAACTCTTGTGCTAGAAAACTTAAGAATCGAGTCTTTTGTAATCTCTTTGCTATTAATTGTTGTTTTTAATTGATTACATAGGATTCGGACAGATCTAGGGTTTCGTAAATTTGAAAGGTGTTTAGAAAACAAAATTGATTGAGGCGAAATGCTAATATATGATTAATAACTTGATTGGAATTGCTTGATCACTGGAAATATCACTTTATGGACTGTGATCATTGGTTTCGTAACTAAGACAGGTTTTGTAACTTTGAGTATTTGATTTTAGAACCTAAGCTTAAATGTTGGAAAATGATAAATAAGTTGTTTAAATAAGTTGAATCATTAAGCCTATCATTTTTGGAAAAATCAAAGTTTACGAAAGTAAAATGTTCACAGATGTTGATCCCTTTTTAACAGATCTTTGATTAGCTTGTTAAAGCTTTAGTTATCTTAGATAGATCTAAAACAACTATGATAGAAACCTTGAGTAATATATAAAGATTATGCGGAATCTAATCTTTATACACCAGAAGAACAATAAAGCAATGTAATAGTAACACAAGATCTTTCTCTTAACTCAAAACAACTATATGTTTTGCCTAATAACTATTACTTTTCTCAATATCTCTAACTATGTCGTAGGGTTCCTTTTATACACTAAGGAAAACCCTAATGGGCTTACAAAACGCGTTAAGTGATCATGCATATCTATTCCTAATATATCTCATGCAAATCACATAAGCAATACTAACTTCTTATACTAACAGTACTAATAAACTAACTAACAGTACTAATAAATTAACATTGCCTACTGGCAGTACTAACAGTACTAACTATTACAACTAGCAGTACTAATGACTTAATTTATTTTCTTCAATCTTCAGTAGAAGCACAAATCTTCAAATAGCAGTACTAAGTCCTTACAACAGTATAAACTTGTAGATGCCTTTAATTCCCAACAATCCTCCCCTAAACTTGTGACTTATCTCCAAATCATCAAGTTTCTTGAATTAAAAAATTTTTAGCTCTGAGAGGATTCTTCCAAACCACTTCATCTTCTTGGTTTTTTGGCTTCTATGAAGATCTTCATAATTAGATCTTTCGCCATCTTACTATCTTCTTCTACTTGCAGCCTTCTATTTAGCATCAAATTGATAAGTGCAGTTGACAATGGATAATCATTTTCTATCAACATATAGATATTACGTTCTCTTGTTGAAGTTACATGATGTACCCCACATGTACCATATAGTCTCCATGTCAAAGGATCATACATATATCTTTGTAGCTTCACAGCACATCATCTTTATCTGGTTCAAACAACCTTTTCAGTTCAACCCATAAAGCTCTTTCCTTATCTTCAGTAGGTTCTGCTGATCTAAATCTTTCTTTAACTAAACTCCATAATGTAACAAGGTCTTCTCTATCAAATCCTTTAAGCATATCTTTAAAGACTTGATATGCCTCTATGATGTTTCTAACCTTGATAATCTTCTAATATTTTCTTGATCCTTTAGTATGAATTTCCCAGTCTATGATAGGATATTTTACTTGTAAAGCTTCTACCTTAATTTCTTCTACTGGAACTATCTCCATCATCTTCTTAAGTTCTTCTTCAGATAATTCTTTTGGTTCTTTAGTAGGTTGTTATTGAATAGGTTCTGACCTTGAAGCTTCAGCTGTCCTTAACTTCTTGAAACTCTCTTGAAGTAGTGTCTCTTCTGCAATTCTCTTTGTCTTTGTCTTTTCAACTTTTGTATCCTTTTTAAACAAAGTTTGTATCTTATTATACTCTTCTTCAAATATGGGTCTGATCTCATCATAGCTCATTCCTTTGAAGTAACCCATCTTGTATCCAGCCATATTCTTCAAGTAAATCATCATATTTGTTCTTGCTTGAGCTACTGACACTGGTTTCTTCTTGAGAGTTTGATATTTTTTATAGTATCTGACTGTCAATATTATCAGTTTCTTCCCTTTCATCCAACTATTTTTGTAACTCTAGGGCTTTTTCAAAATCAATCCTTTCCTGTTCTTCTCTTGCCATTTCTTCATCATCTAGCTTCTGAGCTACCTTTTCATCAGTACTAATCTGTTCTTTTCCTTGAACTTCCTCAGCAGTACTAAAAAGACCTCCAGCAGTACTATCTCTTTAACTGTCAGTACTTCTTCTTCTAGTGTAAGTCTTTACTTGCAAGGATCTTAGCTGCACTAAGAACACTTAATTGAGCTTTAGAACTCTCTTGACATTGTTCTTCACCTTGTGTAACTTTTGTAGGAGTAAACTGCTGCAATGTGAATCCTTCATATTCTATCTCTGTCATCCTCCCCTATTTGGAAGTATCCTCTAAAACTAGATCCTCCTCATCATCAGAAATTACCATCCTTGCCTTTCTCTTTTCTGTGGTAGATTTTAGCTTGGCTTCTAAATGTTTGACCTTCTTCACCAACTTTGTAAGTGCCTTACCATAAATCTTCTTAGTCTGTTTGAGATCATCCTCCAAGCTAGTGACTTTGTCAGATAATTTGGTACATAATTCCGTCAATTCATTAAGTTTCTTGCTGCCCTCATCACTTCCAGGTGTGTGACCTCCTGAGAGAGGTGAATCATGAGGCATTAGAGATGGTTACTGAGTTGGATGTGATGTGGTAAAGGAATCAGTGATAGGTTCAGTTATAGGTACTTGAGAAGGTTGTTCTTGTGATGTCATTGGTTGAGATGTTATGGGTTGTGAGCTAGATGGAGAAACAATAGGTGTGTGTTGGGACTCAACAGTGAGTGTTGGTCCTTCACCCTAACCACGTTGGTAGCATAGTATCAAATATAGGAATGTGTACCCCTGAAAAACCTCGTTTCATGTTGCTAAAAAGTTTTTGTGTTAAAGAAGGAGCAACATATGTTCTGTTATGTTGATTAAGAAGCCTTTTCTTTTTATTCAAAATGATTTGTATAAATCGTGGATACATCAAAAAATTTGTTTTACTATCCACATTTTTCACCATACCATCAAAAATTAGTTTTGAAAACTTAAAAGTCCTGTTTGTAGCTAAACAAATGATTGCAGTTGCAATATTACTAGAAAATTGTTCCCATGAAGTTTTCTTAGGACTTAAACAATGTAATATGGTATGGATCAAAAATCTCCATTGGGGTGAAAATTTACCTTTTTGAAAAGTAAGTTTGTCATCATTTGAAACATACCCCATTAGAGTGAGCTGATCAAAGATTTCAGTATTAGGCAAAGAACTAATACCATCTGCATCTGCTAATTGGAGATGTCTCCTAACAGATGCTTCAGTAATAGCAATTGTTTGCCCATCAACTGTGACAGTTAGCTGTTGTTCTCCATCATTGACTGTATCGACAGTAACAGTCTGCCAAAACTGTTCAATTAGAGAAACATAGATAGTAGGATTTGCAGTTAAAGCATACCTGATATGGCTACCAGCAAGAAAGTCTACTATCTGATGGAATTCCTCACTTCCAGTTGGCTTTTGAAGAAAAGCCACCATGTTATGCTTGTCGCAGAAGTCCATATTAGCCATGTGTATATAAGTTATGAGCAAAATACTGATGTGAGTGCTGGGTTAAGATCGATTTAGAATGAATTAGTGTTTGGTAAAAGCAATTGAGATTTTATAGAGAGTATATAAGGTTTTGATAGCGGATAAGCGAATAAATTGTATCTGTTTGGATTTGTTATAATGAATCATTGTTAATAAGGTAAAGATTACAATTATCATAAATTAAGATCCTTTTATACTCAGTCAGTTGCGTAAAATCCTTACTGATAACATTTTTAAGTGTTGAAAATCTGTTTTTGACCAACCTGTGGTATACGGTATCCAGCCAGTACTAATACTAGCCTAGCAGTATTAACTTTGTCCAGCAGTACTAATATTTTAGCTCATCAATATTAAGAATTTGCCTAGCAGTATTAACTTTTTCTCCAATAATCATGCAACAACATGCCTCTATTCATCACAAACACACTAAAAACAACTAGATAGACATGTGAGAATTCACGAGGATCCATATTTATGCATAACCCATGAATAGAAGTCAAAAACTGTTAACCAAACCAAAATACTACATTTGACCCATTTCTTCCCAAATTTAACCTCAAGTCATCCCACTATCTTAGTTAAAAGTATAGTTTTTGGCAAACTATCAGCCATCAATAGATTTGATTATTCTTTACCAGTTGCCGTTTGCCCTGGAATAGCCAATTCTTTCTTGTTAATTATACTTGTGGAATTGATGACCATTTGGTTGTGTGGTGTACAACCAATTACTAATGGATATTCTACTATATCATATCCTCCCCTTAACGCCAACTATACAACATTTTCACCAAATCAGCATATCCATTATTAATCAAATAACCTTTAAGCTCTAAACCTGCAAAATGTTAAACATAAAGAAACACAATCTAAAACATCTTGCATACTGCTCATAAGAGAATTAGTTTCTCTTGGGGATCCAAGTCATTACTAACTTGAGTCTGCCTGTTGGATCAACATAGTCAAATTGCTTACAACTGTATGATCTAATGTTTTTAGAGATATGATCTAGTACCTTAATTTTAGGTCTCCAAACCCAGCATGTTGAGGACTTAACAGCATTAATCCCTTGTTCCCCAACAGCACTTGTCACTCTATTTCCCTTAGCAGTATTAACTTTGTCATTCAAATTTCTATTTTTAAGTGTTGTTTGTTGGTAAAAAGGTCTCCTAGATAGTGAATGTGACTTCTAAAAAGCATTTGGTCTAGTTTTTGCAACATTCACAAAGGATTTAGGTGCAACAGTATTAATAGGCCTGGCAGCACTGATTGGTACTATTCCAGACTTGGTTAAAACTGCTGTTGGAACAAAATTCCTTCTAGAATTAGAGAAATTTTGATGATTAACCCTCATAGCATTATTCCAAACTGGTCTGACTTCCCTTTGACCAGTTCTCTTTTTCACATTGTTCAACACAGGTTTTTGTACCATCTTTTTATCATGAAAATCACAGTCTTTAATTAGATGGTTAAAACTCTCACACACAAAACAAGCTTTCTTTGTAGTCTAAAACCTAACTCCTAATTTTTGAGTTTTTATTTCATTCCATTTTGTTCTGTTATTCCTATAATTTGGACTTACTTTCTTAGGTTGATTAGCTGGCTCAGGTTTATGTTGAACATTATCAGATTTTAATACCATTACTTCAGTATCATCCTCATCACAATCAGAAACCCAATATTCAATTATTGGGGCATCAGTAGTTTTCTTAATCTCATTTGCAGAATTTTTACAGACACTCTTATTGTCCTCTAAATTCAAGAAGCCTTCAAATTCGGGCTCTTGAAAAATCCTTAGTCCTAGTGTTGGGAATTTCAATAGATAGGGTACAAATAAGCCTGTAGTTGGGAGGTAGAACACCAGTTTACCCCATACCTTTTCTATGTTATCAGATTTTTGTCTCCCTATAAATTTATTTGGATCTTTGAGGCATTTTCAAAATTGTCAAATTTAATTTGATTGCTCTTTTTTTCTTTCTTAAGTTTTTCTATTTGAATATTAAGAGCAATTGATTTATAATCTGTTAAAATGAGGCATACTCTTTTTAAAACAGCAATTTGGTCACAAAAGATAACCTCATTCTTTTTGTAGATGACAAGCTTGGTTCTTTATAGAAGCTAGACCTCTTTTTATAGTTAGCAGATTAAGACTAGATTTATTAAATTCTTCTCTTAAATTATCAAGCTAAGTTTTAAGAGTTTCAAAGGATTTTAGACAAGTGTTAGAAAAAGTTTTGTTATTATGTACCTCTGAATCTGAGAAATCCATAAGAGCCAAGTTGGTAAGGACTTCCTCATCTGCCATGTAGCTCCAATTAAAACCAGCTCCATCAATAGCCACCATTACCTTAGAAGCTGTTTCTTCCACATTCACAGTTCTTCTTGAACTGTCTTGATTTCTAGCCCTGCTTTCTTGGTTCCTAGGACCTCTGCATTCCCTTGCAATATGTCTCATCTTATGACAGTTGAAATATTCTACCTTGGACTTGTCATATCCTGCAGTATCACTTCCATTGATAGTGATTTTCTTCCTAGTTCTCTGGTAATACCTCCTTGCTCTCATACTCAGTAGTGCCAATTGCCACTTCAAATCCATTTCTTCAAGATCATCTTCATGGATTGTTATTGGGTCCTTCCTGAACAAGTGGAGGGACCCATAATGGTTGTTTGGATAGGAAGCATAGACAATGGCATCACTCAAGTTAGCAGTACTATTAAGAGTACTACCAGTACTAATCGTATAGTTAGCAGTACTAACTTGAACATTAGTAGTATTAACTTCATTGGTACTGCTAGGAGTTGTAACAAAGGCCATATATGAGAAGCTTAAATTTGAGCTTGATGTATAATGTTCTTTTGACTTCTTTTTCAACAATCTTAAAATTGTTGTAGAGATCATCAAAGCTCATTGAGTCAAGATCTGGTTTGTTCCTCCAGACCACAACATGAGTGTTCATTTTCAGAAGGCAGAATTCTCAAGAACTTTAAATTGAGATCTTCTTGAGAGATGTTTTCACCCAAGATGGCCAACTGGCTAACATTTTCTGATTTGTTAAAGATAGGAGTTAAGTGACTCTGTGGCTTGGAGCGTTGAAATTTTCATACATCTGCTTCAGAAGTGTCTTTTGAGTCTTCTTTATGGCATCATTGTCACCAAATCTTGTTTGTATGGCAGCAAACAAGGTCTTGGCATCCTTGTATTAATTAAAAGTCAATTGATGTTCATTTGGAAGTGCCATTAGCAACATACTTTTGGCTTTTACATCATTCTTCTTTTGGACCTTCTCTTCAGTAGTAACAGGACCTGGTATTGTTAAATTTAGCATGTACCCATCTGGATTTGTTGTTGTTCGTGCATAGATTGTAGGAATTGGCTTTTTCTATGATATCCATAGAACATAGTCTTGAATTTAAATTTATTCTCTATATGAGTCTTCACATCTCATAGTCACCCTGTTTTAGAAGGGGCAACTTTGCAGCAACATTGTTTTGGGCAGTTTCTAGATCCATCTCTTTGTGTGAAAAAAGAGTTCTTCAAGTTTGTTTCTTCTTGATTAAGGTTTCAGAACATAAGCTCTGATACCACTTGTTGATCCCTTCTAAACAGATCTTTGATTAGCTTGTTAAAGCTTTAGTTATCTTAGATAGATCTAAAACAACTATGATAGAAACCTTGAGTAATATATAAAGATTATGCGGAATTTAATCTTTATACACCAAAAGAACAATAAATCAATGTAATAGTAACACAAGATCTTTCTCTTAACTCACAATATATTGAATGGTTTACAAAACAACTATATATTTTGCCTAATAGCTATGACTTTTCTATGTAAATTGATATATTTCTAACTATGCCGTAGGGTTCCTTTTATACACTAAGGAAAACCCTAATGGGCTTACAAAACGCATTAAATGATCATGATCTCTGTTCCTAAATATATTCATGCTTATCACATACGCGTAATTAAACTTCTTATCTAACAGTACATTAATAAAACTAAATAGCAAGTTCTCAATAATATATCTTACATTCTGTAATGGCAGTACTAACTATTACAAAATAGCAGTACTAATGACTTTGTTTATTTTCTTAAAATCTTTAGATGCAGAACAATTCTTCAAATAGCTGTACTTAGTCCTTTTCAACTGTACTAAACTTGTAGAAGCCCTTAATTCCATAACACAATTTCTCTAAATAACATCTGATTTATTAACAACTGACGTTACAATATCAAATCTAGTGCCATTTGAAATAACAGGATGAATCTGCCTAAAATCACCACCAAGAACAACAACCTTTCCACCAAATACTTTATTATGACCACCACGAACATGGTCCTTGCAAATGTTCCGAAAAGTACGATCAACAGCTTTAAATGCATGTCGATGCTATAATGGTGCTTCATCCCAAATGATTAATTCAGCTACCTTGATCAATTCTGCAAGATCAGATGTTACATCGATTGCACAACACGAATCTTTATCAAGATCAATCGAGATACGAAACCTTGAATAAGATGTACGACCACCAGGTAATAGCAATGACGCTATTCCAGACAAAGCAACTGACAAACAACCTTACCAGTTGACCATATCCTGGATATAATTGTCCTTCACAAATATGTTTTCCCAGTACCACCACATCCATACACAAAAATACACCACCATTTAAAGCCTCCACACATCGCATGATACTATTAAAAACATCCGTTTGTTGACAATTCAATCCAAAATACAACTCGGTAAATAGTTTTCTTTCAGTGTCAATGTTGTACATCCTCTCAGCTGCAATAAATCTATTACCAGCCATATTTAGTATCAAACGATCTATCTACGGAAGTTTTGGAAAATCAGACAAAGATCTATTGCCAGAATTCAAGACGGACTCTATTTCAAGCAAAGTGTAGTTTTGTATTTCCTCATTGAAAAAAACAATATGAGGGTTAAGTAACCGACAATGTTGAGCGTGCACAACAACAGGAGCTAAATATGGCAACGAAGACCTAAAGAACTGACCAATATCAGCTACATCGTAAAATAGCAATATAGAAACAAAAAGATCTATCAACTGAAGGCCTCGCTGCCATTGAGATCCACCATGTATAGTATCAATCCATTCAGTATCATCACCTAACAAATGATACGCATTACATGTAGCCATGTAATTTGGATATACTACTCTATCAACGGTTCAAATTTCCTTATGTGATCGCGCACCACGCACAATATTTAAAGTAAGTAGAACTTTTCACCCATAACAGGAGTTACATAGTAAATACGACCTATACACTTACTACTCTTCTGGGGCTTCCATGCTTTTATATCATCATGCCACGTAAACATGGTAGGATAATCAACATAAGTTAAACAACGACCTTCAGGATACTTCTGATTGGCAACCATCCATTCAATAAACTTTGTCTTAGACGACGAAATCCTTTCTGAAATTACTTCAGGATCATCATTATCTCTAAAATACACTCTGTTTCATTCTTCCTCATGAAATGGAAGCCTTTCAACCGCAATAGACTGATAATGCAAGTCATAATTGAAAATCTTCCAACATGCTTCACAAGCAGATACGTATCGACAATTGACGAACTCCTCAATCTCATTATCATTGTTTAATAGCGACTGGTACGTTGTTTGACTATTGTTATTATCCAACTCAATAACAACAGTTGATCGATCCGAACCTTTTGTTATATAACTAAAAGGATACTTGACAAGAGATCCTTGATTACACCATTCAACATTAATGTGACAATCATACTTAACCAACATATCCCTATTATGTGAAACAACATAAGTATTGTCAACCATTATATTGCGACTACCAACATTTGCTTCCCTTCTGTTATTTAGCCTAGCATAATGGGGCCAACTGATAGAACCTAATAACCTGATAGGTTCTTTGATCGTTTATAGCTCAAGGTTGTTTAGACCTCATCTAGGATCATGATAACAAAGATAATAACATATATGCACAACGAAATTAAACATAAGAACAATGTTATCATCAACAAGGTTTTTCTTCATTATCATTCACTTCAAGCCCCAATTCTATATGATCAGTATAGAACGGTTACCACCTCTAACATGGATCAAAGATCCTTGAGGCTACATACACCAACTAGATGTCTACATTGATCCAGTGTACACACATATGTTTTTCTGGATATACATCAACTACACGACCTAATATCTCTTTATATAGTAGAGATCATCTAGGTTTACAAAGGATAAGAACAAATATAATTAGGAAACAAATAATATCTTCCTAACTTTGATCTTTATCTTCTATATCTTTTATCTTCTTAAGGAGATCTTTTAGAATCTTCAAAATCTTCCATCTTTTGAAGAATTCCAAGCTTTTGGTCATTAATCTTTTTGTTTTCCATACTTTTTATTTATTTTGTCTCATCAAATCAATAATTCCCAATAATCTTCCCTATTTTGATGATGACAAAACAAACAAAGTGGTGTACGAACTTCATCATAAAGCCAAAGCTTCCCCTGATGTTGAGATGTAATCATCTGAATGAAACAAAACTTCCTCTTAAGTAGATTTTCCTTTGTACCATGCCACACCAAGGATCTACAAGTTGCAATTGTACTTTGTTAGAGACATCTTCTCCCCTTTGTGTCATAACCAATAGGGACATATTAATTAGAAGCAACTTTGATTTTGACCACTACATAACCAAATATCACAACTTCTAATCCAACCTGCTAGCTCCCTTAAATAGTATCTCCAAGACGACAATTTAAAAAATAATCTGAGTAGTAGAAACCACACTACTAATAGTAATAATGACCTAGCAATATTAATAAAAGCTTCGACCTTAATGTCCACATGTAAATTGGTTAAACCATTTTAACAATTAAGCTTCCCCTAAACCATTTGTTAACCATTTCTGATTCCTTTTAATTCTGTAGTGCTCTATGTAATGATATACCGATACAGAAAACTAAGTATTAGAAACTAACTTGATGTTGAATTAGGATAACCTAAACTTTTGCCTTATGTCTTGTACTATCCACGTGACTCTAAACTTATAAATAAATCTATGAAATATAAGTAGATCAAAGAAGAGGACTAAATCGCCTTCGACAAAGAGAACTAAATCCCCTTGCACTATAAAGGGACTAAATTACCTTCAACTACACAGGGACTAAATCGCCTTCAACTACAAAGGACTAAATTGCCTTGTACTGAAAGAGGACTATTTTGCCTTGCAAAGAAGAGAAATAAATCGCCTTGCAAAGAAGAGAACTAAATCGTCTTGCAAAGAAAAGGACTAATCGCCTTCAACAAAGAGAACTAAATCACCTTGCACTATTAAGGGGCTAAATCGCCTTTAACTACACAGGGACTAAATCGCCTTCTTCAACCAGGGACTATTTCGCCTTCTTCAAACAGAGAACTATTTCGCCTCCTGCAAATACGAACTTCAACTTTTCCAAAACACTAAAAGACTCACTTTTTGATGTTTTTACCCAAAATTTCTTGTACAACTAGTAATTCTAAGCCTATTAGAACCTTAAAAATGCAAACTGTATGGTTTTTAAGACAAAAAATTGAAATCAAGATTTTTATGCTAATAAACTTTCGAACTAGAAAATGCACAAAAATTATATTTTTCTTGGATCAAAGCTTAGGCACCTTGTGTATCTAAGATACTAGAACTTTATACCAAAGTATATAGTCTTTTCGTGTACCACCAAGCATTCAAACCAAAAAAATGAAACGAGTATAGAAAACTAGTAAAAACTACACGAACACAATCCCAAAACAAACCACCCCATGGCGCTTGATACCAATTGAAGAATACTAGTAAATGCTTAACACATACACACTAGTATATAGAAAAACAAGAGAGAAAGAGTGTGGTTGGAAGAAAGGTAAAGAGAAAGACACTTAGAGAGAAAAATGCAATAACATGTAAATGAGAAAACCAATCAACCAACACCCTCTCTACACCTTGGAGAGGGTATTTATACTACTTTGGCTGGTTCTAACCCTAGACCTAACATGGGCTTAATGGGCCTTAATTGGGCTTTGGTTATACTAGCATACTTAGCTTGCTAAGTTTTCAAATATTACTAAACGAGCTATTCTAATGGAAGTGACCGATACTTTTGTATTCCTAACAATGACTCTTTTAAAAATTAAGCGCTTCACGGGAGGCAACCCATGCTTTATATTAAGTGTGGAGGAATTAGTCCTCATATATATTAATATATAAAACAAAAATATTTTCTTTTTGTATATTTTGTTTAAATTTTATAGGTAACATAGCATTAAATCTGGAAAATTATGAAGATCTCTCAAAATTCAACCTTTCCCGATGATTCATCAAAATTATGCCCCTGGAAGTACCGTTATCCTTTAATTTTCATTTTTATCTGTTATCACATTGAGGGCAATGCTCAACTTAAGTGTGGAGGGGAAGCCAAATAGGAAAAATTAATAATTAATCATATCCCTCCGTGTTTGTCCTGTAATTAAGCAAAATTTTCAACTGATAATCTAAAAATTATTTTCCAAAAATTAAAAAATGTATTTATTTAGTAAGGCAGATCCTATCGGATTGACAATATAACTAGCACAAAATAGTCCACTAAATTGTGAGAATTTAAGCCTTTAAAAGAATTCAGGTACCCACCTTTGGTACCTAAGATAATTAATACCTTTAGCTTGTTCGAGTTAAGGAATGAATGTAGTCATATGTCTTTATTCCGTCGTTACGGATGTGTACATATGGTCTTTGTCGCCTTTTCTGGAGCATTAGTATTGGTAGAAATTATATATGAGTGAGCCAATAATTTAGTAGCTTCAGAACTTGTGCCTGATCATCATTTACTAGACCGCAGTGAGGTTAATTTATGGACAAATCATATGATAAGAGGTAAAATAAATCCCATGTAACACCGATATCTGAAAGCACTCCCTATTAGTGCTATTTCACTGAAGAATCAAAGTTAAAGAAGAAATGCTTAATGAAAGAAGTTCCATGCCTGCCTTAGTGAAAGTTTAGTATAAAAAAAAGAAAAAAAAAAGAAGAAAAACAAAAAATTACAAGAAAGAAGAAATAAAGTTCAAAAGTATAAGGTTGAAGTTTGGCACATGGAACGAGTATATGTTACACAACCTTATCAAGTATCAAGTTTATGCCTCTTTGAGATTCTGTCTAGGTGCTCACACCGCAACGGGCATGTTTATGTGTCTTGTATTAGCCTATGGTAGCTATCTGGATCATGTCTGTGCAAATGAGTGACTTGAGTGAATTAAAAAAATCAAACACATTCACTATATAAGGTGCTCAGTTATATGTCTGCCTAAAACGTTATAAAATCAGTAAACACTTGTTAAAATCTAGAAATTTCTCCACGTCACGATAATTGATCTTGTTTTCTCGCCTTAATTGCTTGAGGGCAAACAATAGCTAAGTGTGGAAGGATTTGATAACGCCTAAATTATACATGTTTTTGGTGGCGCTATGTATATATATTTTATCATTTCTTGTGAACTTTTGGTAATTAATAGCATAAAATATGTGCATGTTCACTAAAAGACATCTCAAGCTCAAAAAGAACAAAGATCAAGTGTTTTTACATGTTGGAAAGCAAGAAAGAAGAAAAGAAAGTACTAAAGATAAAAAAGATGAAAAGGAAGGACTTATGCTGAAATTATGCCAAGTGCGACGCACATTTTATCAAGGCCGACGCACTTTCCCTTAAGCATTTAATGATTTCTCACCACCATAGCAAATGTGCGACGCACATTTTACAAAGTGCGACGCACTGTTACCCAAAATCAGCCTATAAATAGAGACGAATTCTACATCCAAAAATCATTCCTCACCTCTTCTCCTAACTCATTCTCTCATCATCCACCAACCAAATATGTCTCCTATCCTATAAACACATCCACTTTGAAGATTAAAGATCAAACAATGAAGAACGAAGAAGAATATCATATTAATTCTAAGAAATAAGGTTGTATTACGATTCTATACTTGTTACGGGTAGAGTTTTGATCCATATTCTTACCCGAAAACAGTATGAATCTTGTTAATCTACTTGATTTTGTCATGAATTTCATAGCAATGAGAGGCTAAATCTCTCATGACTACTTGGTGATGATAATATAATGAATAAGTGTTTGGTATAATTACGATCTTATTAATCTTAAGCTTATGTTGCAATCCTATCGTATCCTAACTTATCAACTTTGATTATCAGCTTTGATTATGTGTGTATGACGGAGTAGGTCAAAAGGGCCGTCATATGTCATATGGTTTTAAAGATTTGTCTATGATCTTTATCGTTTGGCAGAGGAATCCTATTACGTTATTTGATAAGCAAAATAGATTTGATATAATAGTAACTAGATTATTTGAGTGACACATTTGATCAAGTTATCTAGATATAAGTCTTAAGTTAAACAAGTTGATTTGTGAAAACGTTTTCTGACATGAAAATCCTTTTTATAAGTTGATCAGTCCTAAGTTTGAGATCGTAATCATCACCATTGCTTATGAATTATATGAAACTATCCGAGTAGTCATTGTTCTCCATTATTGAATCTATATTTATTCATTTTAGATTATTAAAGTCTGTTTTCTCCCATAATTACGTTAACACAATCAAATCCCTGTGGATGACCTGGTCTTACCTAAAAATGTTATACTACATACGTGGGTTATACTTTTACCCGTGTGTTTCCATTTCATGATCCGGTATTTTCAGTCTTATAAATTTAAAGCTTTTGAAACACATCAAAGTTTTTGGTGCCGTTGCCGGGGATTTAAAGCTATTCCGTAGTTGTATTGTGAAACACCCTTTAACCATTTTCTCTCTTAAAAAAAAGTTGCCATACAGTTTTCTAGCAAACTAAATAAAAAATTTACCTTTTGTGTTTTTCAGTGCAAAAAGTGCACCTCACTTTCTGCATTCACATGTTTTTTCCTAAAAACGTTCTCAAAAACCAAAAATCTTCCTTGGATGCATACACATGCTTCCAAATATGAACTTGTTGAACCCCTTGTTGAACTTGAACGAACTTTAAAATGAAGACTTCGCCAATTACACAGGAGAGTCCTGATCGAACGAAGAGACGAAAGACCTGAACAACCCCGTGTTGTTTACATTCTGATTCTTCACATAAACTATTTCTGTCACTTTCTTGATATCCTTGAAAACTATAATCCCATGGACGATGAACCCATGTAGGCTGCCGACCGTGTTGTCGCTCCGACTCCCGGTTCCGCAATCACCCTTCCTGAAACCAAAAATGAATTTTCCATTAAAGGTAACCACTTGACCCTCATCAAAGGAAACCAATTTGATAGAAGAACTAAAACCGATCCACACAAACACATTTACAAATTTCTCGGAATATGTGATATGTTTAAATACAATGACATGAAAAATGAAGTTGTCTGCCTAATAATGTTTCCCCTATCACTCACTAGAGAAGCAAAAACCTGGTTGGATGAACTCAACGAAGGAACTATCAAAACTTGGGATGAACTTCGCATTGCTTTTATCAGCCGATTCTTTCCCCCAGCCTTATTTGACCGACTTTTAGGAGAAATCCGAGCCTTTTCCCAACATGAAAACAAAACTCTAACCGATGCTTGGCTTCGTATAAAGGAAATGCTCAGACACTGCCATGGTCATAACCTATCCAAAGGCAATATAATCAAGATCTTCTATCATGGTCTAAGAGAAATAACTCAAAAAGCTCTAAATGCTGCAACTGGAGGTATTTTTCTCTATAAAACACCAAATCAAGCTTATCAACTTCTCGAAGACAAAGTTTTACTTAAGCTCGACTGGGCTAAGAACAAAGAAACTAAATTATCTCTTAAAAAAATTGTCGCTTTCGCCGATGAAGGCCCTAGTAATCCCGATACTAAAAAAATTATGGCCCGAATGGATGCCATAACCATAAAAATGGATGCTCAGTACAAAGAAATGAAATCTCGCTCAAACTCTATATATGAATATAATGAAGATGACCAACCTATGACTCCTGAAGCAAAAGCAAAATTCATGCAAACCTTCCGACGTACTCATTTTTACAATGATTACCGTGACCCAAATCGCGATAATTGTCGTTCAAGCAGAAGAAATGATTATAATCAAGACAACTACCGATCAAACTCTGATGATAAACCTTATGATGTTTAAAGACAACTAAACGATTTTGTAAAATCTCAACAAACAACCAACGCTTTTGTCAAAGACACATTCATGGATTTTAAAAGCTAACTCGAAACTATCGTCAAAAATCATCAAGCCTCTTTCCTAAATCTAGAAGCTAAATTTGACAGACTTGCTGAAAAACAATCTGCTCGACCATCTGGATCTCTTCCAAGTAACACTCAACCAAAACTAAAAGGAAGCTCATCAAAATCTTATCAACCACTGCAATCTCAAAATGAACATGTAAATGTTGTATTTACACTAAGTGGTAAAACCTATGACCCACCTATTAACCTAAACGATCAACAAAATGATGCTGAAACCCATGTCAATTTTGACAGTGAAGATGACGAAGAAGAATTTGTACCTCAACCCAAAACCGAGACTCTTAAACAAGTGAAAGAAACCACATTACCCAAACCCTCAAACCAAGAATTCCATACCTCTTGTTGACGTCTTAGTGGGAATGCCAAATTATGGCAAGTTTCTTAAAGAACTCGTAAGCAGTAAACACAACCTTGAACAAATCTCATCTGCTTTCCTCCGCTATGATTCAAAACAACATTCCACCAAAACTTAGAGACCCTGGAAGTTTTCTTATCCCATGGGCACTTTAGGTAAATCTTATCTCTTGAAATGTTTAGCCGCTTGGTGCTAGCATTAATCTTTGCCGTATTCCCTTATGCAAAAACTGTCTCTCGAAACTCTTAAACTCTAAAATGTTATGCGTTAAAATTAGCAGACAGATCTTTCCAACACCTTATTGGAATTGCTGAAAATATGCTTGTCGAAGTTGGAAAATTTACCTTTCCCGTGGATTTTGTTATTCTCGAAATGGAAGAAGATAGTAAAGTTCCTCTAATCTTAGGAAGACCTTTTCTCCATACAGCTGGTGTGTGCTATTTTACACATACCTTTTACCTTGTAAAACAAACCAAGAAAAGACCATAAAATATAATTATAAATTATCAAATATATGCTTGTTTTGTGTTTGTTATGTACAGGTACAATATTAAAGGGAAATGGATTTAAAATAGAGCAAAACAAATAAAGCCGAACCACTAGAAAGAAAGAGTGCACAAGAGCCAGAATTATCAAGCTATGCTTAACAAAAGTCAACCTAAGATAAACCATGGTCAACCCATAAAATGACAAAACCCTTGAAAATACCCAAAATACCCTTAATGATAACACAAATTAGTCCATTTCTTTAGTCCATTTCTTTAATGATAACACAAATTCTTTAATGATAACACAAATTCATCAAAAGTCCCAAAAGCCATTTTCACCAAAAGTCCCAAAAGTCCCAAAAGCCATTTTCAATGATAACACAAATTCACCAAAAGTCCCAAAAGCCAATTTCTTTAGTCCATTTCTTTAATGATAACACAAATTCACCAAAAGTCCCAAAAGCCATTTTCAAGCTGATAATTAAGCTAGTTAGAATTAGAGTTAGCTTATGAAATTTGTTGCACAAGTAGATTATAGGCCAATTTAGATCATATTCGGGCTTATTTTAAGTTTAAAGCTTATTTATACTATCTGTTTTTTGGACTGCAAAGTAGATGTTAGCATTTTAATTAACTAAAAAATAGTTAATCAGCCATTAAAGTGGCTTTTTCATTTATCCTTTTTTTTAGCTTGATTTGATTTTTCAAAATTACTTTTTGATTGTTTGTGTTTTAAGTAGCTTTTTTGGATATGCATTTATTGGTAGTATAAGCCAAAAGACCATATGGATTCCTTTAGCTTATTGAAAATAAGCTCAAAGTCTCATTAAGGGGACTGTTTGGTTAACAATTTTTGTTTAAGTGGTATTGATTAATCTTAGCTTAAGGCTTATCATTTTGCTTATTTCTAGTTCA
This sequence comes from Tanacetum coccineum, assembly GCA_026074375.1. Classification (NCBI taxonomy): domain Eukaryota; kingdom Viridiplantae; phylum Streptophyta; class Magnoliopsida; order Asterales; family Asteraceae; genus Tanacetum; species Tanacetum coccineum. The sequence goes on from BQNB010117216.1 coordinate 19,481, forward strand.
GTTTAGCTTATTAGAGTAATTTTAGGGTAGCCATAGCTTATTTGACCTGGTTTGAGCTTATTTTGGCATTTTAGTGTACTTGTGTTTTAAGAAATAGTTTAAGAAAAAAGAGTTTAGTACAATCTGTCTGATTTAATAAGCTGTTTTCTAGCTTATTCATTAGTTTTCACAAAAAGTTTCTTTTATAAAAAATGTTCCTTAAAGCTGTTTTATAACTTTGTTTTTTAATTGTTTTTGCAAAAATAAAAAGGGAAGAGGGAAATCCAGGTGTGAGCAAGGCTCTATCCCTGGACCTTACCCTTCCTAACCTTACACACTCACACGTCACCTTGCCCTGGGGACTTTTTCGATTCTATAATTGTAAATTTTATTATTTAAAACGTGTTTAGCTCATTTTAGCTTATCAGCTCTTATTAGCTTTTTTTGCAGCCTTATTTCTTTGTTTATTTCACCAGTTTTTATTTTTTCTTAGGATTATAATAGTCAAAAGTATTTTTCAGTATTTTTTTAGAATTTTTATAATTAGTTTAGTATTTTTAATCATTTATTTTTATTAAAAACTTTAAAAAATAAAAAAAATAGAAAAATAATCAAAAAAATAATTTTCTTTTTTATAAAATTTTCTTTTATCATAATCTAGGCTTAGGTTTAAAATATTTATTTAGTAGGGTTATTTTTAAATTTCTGTTTTTAGACCGGGATTTTCGTTACGTTCTCGTTTTCTTCGTTTTTAAGCTTTAAGTGTTCTCGTTTTAGAATTTCCTTAGCCTTTTCTTATAAATTAGTAAAACAGGATTAGGAAAAATAAAAAATTATTTAGGTTTAATTTTAGATAATTTAGGTTTTAAATGTCGCATTTTTAATTCCCGTTTACATTTTATGCTTGTCGCGTTTCTTAAATTCCCGTTATTGTTTTTATACTTAATTGTTTTCCCTTGCATGTTTTATTTGATTTTAATTGTATAAATAGATAAACAAATCAAAAATCTTCGAAACCAATCAAAACGCGCGATCACGGACTTAACCGATTCTCAATTCACGCTTCGTCGAGGGAAAATGACCCGGGAGGTTTTTGAGACATCTTTGGTTAAAAGTTTATTTCTCGAACCCGACGGAAAATACTTACTATACTATTATTTTATATAATCCTTATATATTATATATTACATTATATATATAGTGTGTTCGGATCGTGTCAAGTTTTTGGCGCCGTTGTCGGGGAAGTGTGTAACGACTATCGTGTTTCGTTCGAAGATTAGTGTTTTGAAGAACCTTCCTCGTGAAGTTATTTTCCGTTTGTGAATATTTTACACTTCTATTTTCTTTTATTTTAATATAAAAATAACCGTTTGTTAATCGTTGTTACGGCTCACCTTTAGATTACGTGCTATAAGGAAAGTTTAAGGCGGGTTTGATCAAACATCACCCAAAAGGAGAAGGGTTATTCTAAATAGCGCATCGCGCTTACCAACTCCTCCGCTTTCTTGTACGTATTTTTAGAGAGCTACCGTGCACGTTTAATTTTCGGTTACCAAAAATATTTTTTATTTTAATTCCTTTTCTTATGAATTATTTTCAAAAACCCAAAAATATTCTCCGTTACCTCTTATCCGTTTAATTCTTTCTTCTTATCCTCTATATTGTTTAATTCTTTCTTATGACGTCATTTAACCAACGTGAGTGTACGGGGTGTGGACAACCATGTGATGGCTTTTATTGTTATCTATGTAC
>BQNB010117218.1:0-17053 GCA_026074375.1 Tanacetum coccineum
ACCTAGTTAATATAGGTCGAATCAGTATTCAAGTACGTTGTCTAAAAACAACTGCATATAATCCTATATAGTTATCACCATACTATCGTTCGGGCTATCATAATTTAAGAGGTCATGACATGACGGACGAGGAGTTAGGACACTTTAAATCGTAAATCCAACAACTCGTCGATACGCCATCCGAAGAGGCCTCATTATGAAACTCCCTAGTATTATAGTACTTTGATAACTACATATAATTCTATATAGCTCAATCACCATCTAAACGTTTGAGTGAAAACATATTTATAATTGTAAAACATTTATAAATATCTGAATAATGTAATTATAGTTATTCCTGGTAGTGTTGTTACTACTGGTAGTGCTGTTACTACTGGTAGTGCTGTTACTACTGGTAGTGCTGTTACTACTGGTAGTGCTGTTACTACTGGTAGTGTTGTTACTTTCTAAGTCTGACCCGACTATAATGACCCACTAAATCACATTTTCATGACTCGGGTTCTAAAGAGAATTTATACGAAATGATATTTTGAACAACTTTCTCGACCGAAATGGCTCGCATCAGATCTGATGCAGTGTATTAATTACCAAAAAGCCAGATTTTGCCCCCGCCTTACGACCCGTTATTACTCTCTTTTAGACTTAAAGAACCTAGCGGGAAAGTAAAACGACATTCCGAACGACTTTCGTGTTTCGGCCAACATCTTAAAATCCTAACAGCAACTACTAACTTAACAAATGCTGGATTTTCATACCTCGAATATATACCTCGTTTTCGCTCTAACTTTTTCGTTATTAAGAGTTAGAAGCTCTAGCATATATCAAAACGATCGTCTCAGATAGCTCTATCATATTTCAAAGCCTGAATTCAGATTTTATGAAAACTTGATCCTCGTTTGGCATGCCAAACTTTCTGCTCATTTATATTGCTTTCAAAACATGCTCAAAACTCATTTTTACATGTTTAAAAGTCCTAATGGTGATTTAAGCTACAATAGAACTCACATATGCATATAATGAATATTGAAAGAACATAAAGGGTTCTAGATGACCTTATGGTGTATGATGATGATGATCAACAAATGCTAAACCCGTGTTTAGCCTTAAATAAAAATCCAAAGCTTGCACCAAAGAAAACCCTAGTTTTCTTAAATAAACCTTAGCTTTCCAAGTGAAAACCCTAGCTTCCCTTTTCTTGATTAAAGCTTGAATATGGTTAACCAATGCTTGGAAATATCTTAGAATGTCTTAGATATGATGTGTATAGGCGTGTATGCTCTTATAAAATCAAGGTATGGATTGAGTATGTTAGGTGTTTGATGCCGTGGGTTTGTAAGAGCAAAAAGAGAGAGTTGTGTGAAATTTTATTAAGTAAAATGAAGTGTATGTTATCTTTATTTAGGAGTACAAGACTTATATGTATAAAAGCTAGTCAATAACACTATTCAAGACAAGATGAGTGATTTAGGGAAAAAGTTGGTCAAGGGTATGGGAAGCATGGGAGGTATGGCTTCATTTATGGTGATAGGATGTATAAAGACCAATTTTGACCAAATATGATATTTCTTTGAATATTTAGCCATGAATTCGGTTATGGCAAGAGATATATGATATATTTGAGTTAATTTTATGTATTGGGTATAAAAGTGGGTATTTGTTGAAGCGCAGAAAAGTTTTGGTGGTTCCGGGTATGCCTAAACGTAATTTATCGTGAAACGTTTACACTTTACGTATCCGAAAAATAAAATGAACAAAGTTAATAATTATCCTCAAAATAATTCATTAACCCTTGCTTGATGTAAACATTTAATTGTTTGGTGCCTGTTTACATTGAACGCTAATTTTTAGCTTACGCGATTTAAACTTAATTCATGAAATCGCAAGCAAACGCGTACGATACTAAAAATGAATAGTAGATTTATTGACGTCGTCAATGACTTGAAAACACAGGGTGTTATAACTAGATGGTTCTTTGGTTCTTACATTCCTTCCAATCCATTTTCGGTAGACCCGAAATTCGATTGTTTTCTTTGTGTGTGTTGGTCTGATATCTTGGAGGTTGATGACCTCATTTTTAATCAGCATCAATTTTCCTTTATCTGCTGCCTTGGATGGTTGCTCGCTGGATCCTGTCATTGTTCTGCAACATAAGTAGTTAGTAAAATGGAGTAAAACTATGTAAAGCTGTTATAGATATTGTAGTTGTAAACATGGCATAGAAATGTAGCATATAATTTCAATTAGCAACATTGATAGAGCAGGTGTATATAGAGGCATAGGCAGAGATGTAAGTCTATTGTGTAATTGCATAAGTTTTTACAACATAAGAACACTACATCCTGTGTTAGGTATGACAGTAAAAAAATGTATTTTCTTGCTTGCAAGTGTCATATACACAGACCAAAATCTGTAAATTTAAGGATTATTATTAAGCAACTACGGTAGAGGTTGTGAAAATGGTATGACCTGTTAGGTATTAAGTTTTGGTTACTTGAACAGTTTAGGTTATTTTAAAAGGCTAATGATCTAAAAAATGTTGATTCCATTTAAGTATTTGATCCTATTGGTCAGCAGCTTTTCTGAAAATACAGGTTACTTTAGTAGCTCAAATCTGGCTTTACTATGATGGTAGCTTCTGTTCCATGTAACAGTGAAACAATGGGTCTATTCATATAAATTCTTAAATAGGATACGATGCGAAAAAAACACTTAACATATACCTACATATCTGATGCACATAGAAGTATACTTAGATGTAACCTTTTGCTAAAGACTAAAGATGCATTTGGTTATTTACATGGAATGACTTTGGTAACGGGTGATGTTATAGGCTGTAAAAGGATTCAGTAACATTTATCTAATTTTTTACTTATGCATTTCATGTAGCTGAAAGCATGAATGAAAGAGGTTTTGATACTACAACATCAATGGATTCATTCATAAGTTATTGGGGTAATGTAAAACAATATTTGAAAGCAACATCATCAGATCCACAAACAATCATTTAACATATAAATCTACAATCAAAGACCATAACATAACAGAAACTAAAAGGGAAACCTGATATGCTAAGCAAGACAACACTGGACGATGGCCAAAAAACTGAACACCTACATCAAAGATGGTTACGAAATTAATATAGACATGGAAGAAAACATAGGACAAAAGGCATCGAAACCCAACATATGGAAGACGAACCTGATATACCAAAGGAGAACATAATCAAGTAAGCAAGACTGAAAAGGCGGTGTAGTCATTGATCGGAGCGCATCACAAAAAATGATGAAGATGGTGATGTCTGTCATGCCTCAATTGGTTTTGCTGTGGGGGTATTGATTTAGGTCTCCGCCGTTGATTTTTTTAGTTGGGGATGTGACTTTTCTAGGAAGCTCTGAAAACGTCGAGTGTATGAAGAATGAAGGTGAAGTGGAAACGACAAAATTTTTGCACGAATGGATCATCTGTGAAGAGCGATATTTTGTACTTGGTACATACGGGTAGGCTTGAGTGAATGGTCTAGGCTTACTTTTTAATATGGACTGGACTATACAAAGTAACAGTTGTTAAAAACTACAGTGGAATTTTCAATTCCTATGATAATATATATAATTATAATTTGTATTTTTATTAAATGATTAAATATTTAGTTTGGTTAAATAAATGGGAAAGAAAAAAAAAGTGGGTCTCGAAAAGGTGGTGTTATAGGGTGTTATGATTAGAGGGGATTTTTGTGTGTTGGTGTTGAAATGTTAAAGCTGATGTGACGCTGAGATGACATCACTTTTTCGGTGTTACGATGTTATGACACCTAAAGCTCTTAGCAACATAATCATTGAAACATGAAGCATTGGTTAATTCGCGAGAGATTAGTTTTCACATAGTTACTTTCATTTTTTGGTATTAAAGTGATTTGCATTATTCATGATTGCTTGACATCCATTTAAAACTAGGCTAGTAATATCAATGTTTTAAAACCCGGGTTGACCTGGCCGGTTGAACCGTGAACCGGTCGGGGGACCGGAAGTCGGTTTTGGCTGAAAACCTGGTTGAACCGCCGGTTAAACTAGGTGGCTCAGCCGGGTCAATTTAAAAATCGGTTTTTAAAACATTGAGTAATATTATGAAGCTAACCCAATGGGTGGGCCATGACACTAGTAATATGTATATGAAACTAGTATAGTTGAACTTATATGATACTTGTTTTTTAGATCTTGACCTTACAACTAGCCAAATCAAACTTGAAACTTGGCAAAAAAATTGACAGAGTATCACTATTCCAAGCAAAAGTGAAAACTACAATCACTCCTACTCAAACAAACGCTCAAGATGAAACATAGATATATATAAATTAAACAAACACATTACGAAGTGACACACCAACTCATTATTATCAGTGACACACCCGACAGATTTTATCAAATCACAAACCAAAAACAGTGGGAAAATAACCCCAGGTTCACAATTCCCCGAGCTTTGTCCCTACTATGACCGCTCCGGTATAAAAGAACGGCTAGCCCCCGCCAGCTCCCTTGCGAAACAACAGTCAAGGAAGAATCATTATAAAACTATTCACCCTAGATCACAAGCCAGGAAAATAAACCAGATTCAAACGTGTGAAACCGAGGTATTCATACAACCTAAATCCAAGCAAAGTGAACAAAGACCCTTTTCGTTTGTTTATCACACTAACAAATAAATCATGAAACCCGTCCGGTAGCAGTAGCTCAAATAGACTGTGCCCAATTCACACCCCCAAGCTCACAACTACAAATTCCAAAACAAAGACATCATGCTCACAGCACCGCCCACCACCCCCGCAATTCGCAACACAGATGCTAGCTACAAGAACCACCATTAATGCGCCCAGCCGGTTTCCGAAGGACCACCACAACACCAGACTGGCCCCCAGCCCACAAAACCAACCAACAAACAATAAAAACAACAAGGCATGATAAAGAGCATAACTGAGGCAGAAGCACTCAAAGAAAGCCAAAGATCACACAAGACAACGAACTCAGCTGTAAGATCACATACTTGCAGTACAAAGAGAGCACATGTAGAATCAAAGCTAACTATCTAGAGTCAAAGTTCAACTCATGGAATGCTAGGCGAGTCAAATTGTATTTTTCTTTCCAGGTGACCTCCCTTAGGGGGAAGATTTGTTAGATTGAAGAAAAAATACTCGGGCCACACCACCCATATATTATCTTATAAACATAGCACGTAGGGTACAGTAATCGTATGATTAAGGAGTTGTGGGCCGGGACTTTTATTTTTAAACCCACTGTAACCCACACCCATAGCCCGTTTATATGGGGCGTGTAAGAACTAATTTAAACCCCACCCCACCACACATGGAGCGGTGTCACTAAGAACTCAAATACCACCTACTCATTTTAGTAGATATTTCACCCTAGTATACTCCCATCCACCCCACACCCACACACCACTGACTCCATCCCCACCCGCCCACCTGAGCCCCCCCATCCCGCCTCCCAAACCAACCTCCTCCACCCCCTCCCCCCACCTACCAGCCGAACCTCCCCTCCCCTCACCCCCCCCCCACTCACCACAACCCCCCCCTCCCCCTCCCCTCACTCCGCCTCCTCACTCTCCCAGACCCTTCCACCCTCACTCCTCTCACACATTTAACCATACCACCCCTCCCAATAACAATTGTTATTGAGACATCTCGAATCCTACATATTACTAAAAATCACACAAATAAACATATTTTCACAAAATAACGAGTTCGTCTCATATAAGAGTCACGAATAAATAATTACGAACATCTAAAAAAAACGAATGACATATTCCAACAAGTAGAAATAATATTCGAGAAGCCTATAAGACACCGTCATTCTTGAAACCCTAGCGTGATAAGCCCCCCAGAGGCACCGCAGTAAAAAACGTCCAACTGGAAAAGAGGTAGGAACAGGAAGAATACAGTTGCTGCAAAGAAGATTAACCTCTCGCGGAAAAACACAAGTGATTATACTTCGTCAAGCGCATACACGTTCAAGGATGATTCCAATCACCAATTCTCTCTCTACTCTAACCAGAAAAAATTAAAAGAAGAACCTACCACACTAATATTGCTTGTAGGCCACGTAATATTTTTCGCGATTAGTCCAAAAGGTGACGGTTTATCTGCGGATGGGGGCCCGGTACCCACCCTGAAAAAAAAACACAAAAGTACCCCAACATACCTAGAACCAAAGCCACAAACAACGTCACCCAATGTGGCCCCCCCCGGCCCGCATGTTGCCGAGTCTAATAAGCCACCCCACCCCAAAAAGAAAGTCTTCAAAACCCACCCACAATGAGAAGGCCCCAAACAACCCCCACCCAACGTAGAAACGATGCTAGTAGTCCAAACCCGCCACCACAGGCACCGTCACAACCGCTTCCCATCCCCCACCTAAAGCCGCGAAGCTGAGCCCACCTCCAACACCGAGTGAGCCCACCACCATCTCCCCCGACCACAACCAACAACAATAGGCTGCGCCTTCACTCCACAATTACACACACCCCCCACCCACCCAATAGCCCCCCACACAGACTCAAAAACCCAAAACAATAAAACACATGCATCCACCCAATAACCTACAAAACTCCCCTGAGCCCACCCACCCCACCCTACACCACACAAAACCACCCACTACAAAAACTATAAGGCCTAGACCCACACCCAAAACCCCCACTACAAACCTTTGCTCCAACCCAGAACCACACCAACACCCCCCCCGTGAAGCAGCAACCCCCACCCACAACAAAAAATGAGAAAAATGACCAACCCAACACACCCCCCGAACAACAACCCCAAAAGACACCAAACCCCCACCACATCGCAGACCTATAATCTCACCCTATTATCCCGCCAAATATATATATAGTGTGCCCAAAAAATCAAATCAAATAATAATTTAAATTGATTATTAATAATTATGAAACTAAAAATTTATCCCTCTTATGTTGGGATCAAGATCATATTGATTCAATATAAAATTTTTATGTTTTTTAATTTTTTTTTTATTTATTTATATTTTTTTTGTTATATTTTTTTTTTTTTTTTTTATTTATTTTTTTTTTTTGGCCTCCCACACGCACAATCACGAGCTGCAACCAAAACCCACATAACCCACACCCACATACCTCCCCAATGCCACCACCCACAACACATACAAAGAACCATCAGCCAAAAAATGCCTATCCCTAATCATCTCTGCCCTACAAACAAACAACACACACGACACCATCGCCGACACCCCGAAATCTCAGTCACAACACACCAAACCCCCTATATTTCCTGCACAATCAGTCCCGAAACCCCCCTAACATACCAAACACCACCCCTATACATCCCTTCACCCATCATACCAACCCCCCAATGCACTCACAATCATACCACAAAGCCCTAAAGCTATCCCTCCCAACTCATACCCCACCCTCTGCCCCAAAGAAAAAACACGAAGCCCAGCCACTTGTAGAAAAAGCCCTTCCAGCCCTCTGCCGAGGTACCCCACTCCATCACAACAACCCCAACACGATCCACCTAAACACAAAAATAAAAAAAGACCGTGTGCACCCCATGCCAACCCAGTAAACCCACCCATCCCCCGCCCCCACCAAGACCCCCAACCCACCCCTTACCACAAAAACTAACCCCCCCCCACCCACCCCTTCCCTCCCCCCCAACATCTTAACGGGCGGATCCGTCCAATTAAACCCCCCGTCCCTAAAAAATAATCCAACCGCCAGACCCTTAGAACCTTATACGACAATAAAACGTAAACCCCACAACCCCACGACCCAATCAACCCCTCCCCCCCAAACCCCACCACCCCCCAACCCCCCCCCCTTCCCACCTTTTTCCCCCTCCCCCTCCCCCCCCCCTTCCGCAACGTAATATTGACATCATCACTCTTTCCTTTTTTGTACCTTTTTGCATGTAATACATTGAGACCCTCACAACAACTCTTACCCCTCCCCTTTCGTAAGCAAATCACTTGCGTAAGTATATAATTTTTAGAACGTATTCCAACATACATCGCATACAAAATCAGTAATAAGTCCACATACGAATACAAACACAACAGAAACACCAAATCCCAACAGCCGGTGCCCCGGTCCCTGAAACCCCCAACACACCCCCATCACTAGCCAACCACCTCATCCCCCAAAAACACCCCACAGCATCCCACGCACCACCACGCCACCACACACCAACCCCCCTTCCAACCCCACCAAATCCTACACCACCGCAACAACACCCCCGCATGAACACCCCCCAACAAAAACTACCACTCCCCTCAGCCCACCCCTTTGACTTACCGCCCCCAGACAACCAAACCTGAAAAAGCATACACACCCCCCTCCCCCCCCCCCCCCAAAAACCCCCACCACCCCCCCCCCTACACCCACCCCAACCCACCCCACCCACCAAACCCCACCTAAAACAAACTATTAAAAGCTAGTAACAAAATTTAGTACCCACACCCAACCTCCACCTTACACAACATCCCCCCAATCCCCCCCCACACCAAAAACTAAAAACCTACCATTCACCAACGAAAAAACCCCCCACCACACCCTACCCCCCTTCCACCGCACTACCCCAACGCATGCCCACGACTAAACCTCGCCTCACAAAACAAACCCCCCCTACTCATTATCAAAAAACCCCACCGCCCACCCCCACCCCCAGACCCCAATAAAGTCCCCCCACCAAAACTGCCCCGTTAAGAAGATATTTCATTTTAAAAATAATGTGATTTTTCAAATAAGACATGACACATGTCAATTTTGAAACTATTTATGAAAATGAGATAATGGGTGTTCCACGTTATAAATACTTTTATATAATCTATATTATATAGGACTAAGTTGACACTCTATTTTTAAATATGAAAAAATTAAAAAAAAACTATGTATAAAAATCATAATTTCATTTAGTTTAAATAATGCTTAATTCTTAAATCCTTAAATTTTTACTCCCCCCGTCCCATATTAAGTGTCCACAATGGGATCTTTAAGGTCTTTTTTCATCAACTTTGACTGTAAATATTTGTGTTTGTGTTATATAATACTTAATGAAAATTATACCAATGAAAAATACATTCAAAACTCTATCAATTCATATATTTTGCATCAAGTATCATATAACATAAAAAGAAATAATTAAGGTCAAGGATGAAGAAAAAAGACTTAAAAAAATCAAACTGAACACTTAATGTGGGACGGAGATAGTATTATTTTACGTTTATAGCATATAAACTTTTTTTATAACTAGAACTATCAGTCAACATAAAATTACTTCCACGAGTAATATTACATAAGAAAACAAAAATACACAAACCACCTAAATGTTTCACACAATGACCAAACAGTCCTTCATTTTCCACACCCCAACAAATCTCATTTCCCGCCATTTTCAAACAATCACACCATCATGGAACACCCATCTCCGTGATCTAACCAAACACGGCAACTACGAACAATGCCTAGACCTCTATCGCCAAATGCTGCGGTCCGGCCGCGCACCAAAGGCTTTCACATTTCCCGTAATACTTAAATCCTGCGCCGTTTTATGGCACCCAGTATTCGGCACACAGGTCCATTGCCACGTCATCAAAACTGGGTGTCACTCAGAACCCTTTGTGCAAACAGGTTTGATCGCGCTTTATGGGAAATGCGGGTTTGTTGAAGATGCGCTTAAAGTGTTTGACGAAAGTCCTGAATCGCGAAAATTGACTGTCTGTTATAATGCGCTTGTGGCTGGGTATGTTAGGAATGGGGGGCTTTATGATGGGTTTGAGCTGTTTTGTAAAATGAGGAAGTTGGGTGTTCGTGTTGATGCGGTTACTATGTTGGGGTTGATTCCGGGTTTTAGTGGTGAGTGTGGACGGGTGAGGTTTGGGGAGTCTTTGCATTGTTTTGTGGCGAAAAGTGGGTTGGATGGTGATTTTTGTGTTGGGAATTGTTTGCTTACGATGTATGTGAGGTGTGGGGCAATGGAAGTGGCAAGGAAGTTTTTTTTTGACGGGATTGTGGTAAAAAGGAGTTGGGGGACATGAATCTATATCTCGGGTATGCACAAAATGGATATGCAACTGAAGCGTTGGAACTTTATAAGGATTTTGAGTCGTGTGGTGTGGAGCCTAATCCTGTAACGCTTGTTGGTGTGTTGTCATCATGTGCTCATCTTGGTGCTCAGAAAATTGGTGTGGATATAGAAAAGAAGATACAAAATAGTAGTTTTAAAGATAATCTTTTTTTAAATAATGCTTTGATTAATATGTATGCTAGATGTGGTAATTTAGTAAAAGCTAAAGAGATTTTTGATAACCTGGTTGAAAAGAATTTAGTTTCATGGACGGCAATTATAGGCGGATATGGGATGCATGGGCAAGGTGAAACCGCTGTAGCCATCTTTTTAATGAAATGATACGGTGCAACATTATGCCTGACGGGACTATATTTGTGAGTGTCTTGTCTGCGTGTAGTCATGCTGGATTGACTGATATAGGGTTTGGTTATTTTAATTCAATGAAGACGAATTACGGGTTGAAACCAGGCCCAGAACATTACTCATGTGTAGTGGACCTTTTAGGCAGGGCGGGTCGACTTGATGAGGCTCAACAGCTCATTAACACAATGCCAATGAAACCTGATGGTGCAGTATGGGGAGCTCTTTTGGGTGCTTGCAAGATTCACAAACATGTTGACTTAGCTGAATTTGCATTTGAGCGTGTTGTTGACTATTGAACCCACAAATATCGGCTACTATGTCTTGTTATCAAACTTATACACTGAAGTGAACAATACAGATGGTATTCTGCGCATGCGTGTGATGATGAGAGAAAAGAGACTAAAAAAGGATCCAGGGTATAGCTATGTTGATCATAACGGAAAGACTCATCTATTTGTAGCTGTGTCCCAAAATCAGACCACAAAACAAAAAGAGATTTATGCAATGCTCGAGAGACTTGATGATTTGGTAAATGTTACTAGTAGTAGTGGTGGTGGTCTGGTTCATAGTGAGAGATTGGCTATTGCGTTTGCACTTTTGACCACTGATATCGGGCAAGATATTCTTGTGATCAAGAACTTACGGGTGTGTGGAGATTGTCACGTGTTTATAAAGTTGGTGAGTAAGGTTATAGACCGTCAGTTCATTATCAGAGATCCGACTCGTTTTCATCATTTTAAAGACGGCGTTTGTTCATGCAAGGACTACTGGTAGTCGACTTGCTTGACTTGTATATGCCTACTGGAAGGAATATAACTCTTTAGAAATCAGGTTAAATAGTATACAGAGTTCATTGATACACACAAAATGAAAAAACAAAGGACTAACCGATTCTAATCAGGAGTTCTTATCGGGCCCACAGTCAGAAGGGATCACCCTTTTTAGTATTGAAGTAATTCTGTATCAAATAAAGCTCAAGTGAATGCTTTGTATCAACTTATACAGTAGATTTGGGTTATATTTTACCTTCAACATGTCAACCGGACAGGTGATAGCTGGAGATGGTATCTTGACCCAAAGGGAGAACTTTTGGTCAATAGCTTACATATTTACATAATTATTACATGCAGTGCAAGTCACAATTGTCTTCCAACACTAATGGCTGCGTGGCGCTGATTTGGTGTTTCTATAAAAGTATGGATCACGTGCTGGTAAATTGTTGAATTATCCACTTGGTCTGGAAGAAAGTATTCAGTTGGTAGCAATATCGTCCATCTACAGCCGTTGACATGTCTTAACTGGCCGAGTGCAATGTTTCGACCCTTTGATGCAATCTTTGATGTTTCGATAAATATGCTACGTGTCTTAGGGTCTGTTCCTTTTTTAATTAGCGGACTTGATTTGGACAGGTCTTAGGTGCTCTTATTAAAAAGCTTAATGAGATGGACGACTTTTTCACTCAGCTTAATCAGATAGTTTGTTTTGGACTTAGTGCTTGAGCCTATGACTGATTCTCTCAGCTATGAGAGCACTCCTCTCCATTCAGCAATTCAACATCTTCTTTTTTCATAAATAACCTCCTCCAATGCCCCTCTCAGCTCTACTCTCAAATCCCCACAGCCCCACCGCCTGCTGTGCCCACCTTTGACCTCTCGCATCCACTCCCACACATCTGGCTTGCTTCTCTTCTATGGCACTAAATGTTCAACAGAGAGCAGACTTCAAATCCTGGGAGCTCGTGATTGTAAGAGTGTTGTGGTGATCAAAGATACGCTATACTGAAGCACAAGCAGGAACACGACACAAAGAAAACAAGAATACCAGGTATGCTGCCTAACACGCAAATTTTTATTAATGAAGAAACTTAACTCAAAACTTCATTCGGTACAATGTGAATCCCTACCCTCCACGGTATATATAGACTAAACAAGACATATTAGACTATAACTAGGATTACATTTAATATCCTAAATAAACAGGTAAATAGGGCGAGTTGGACTAGCACTCCAACTAGGATATCTCTGATGTCTCTGGAACACGCGTTATAGCCATATCCAAACTGAGATAATTCTCCAACAATCACCCCCTGAATTTCTGAGTCGAAGAGGGTAATTCTTGCACACCAAGTAACGATCTCATCTCCTTGAACCTTATCCGCGCCAAGGCCTTCGTTAACGGGTCTGCTCTTTGATTCTCTCTGGATACATGCTCAACTATTACCCGCTCATTCTCCACACATTCACGAATGAAGTGATATCGAGTGTGGATATGTTTGCTCCTTCCATGAAAGACGATAATGCAATTGCTGATTTATTATCAACTCGTATTATCACCTTTTGTCTTTCCAATCCTGTCACTTCCGCCAATAACTCCCTAAGCCAAATTGCTTGACAAGCAGTTGCAGTGGCTGCCATGAACTCAGCTTCACACGAAGATAATGCCATGGTAGTTTGATTTTGTGAGCACCATGTAATAAGTGATGTACCAAGGTAGAAAACTTGTCCAGTAGTGCTTCGTCCATCATCAATGTCAACATTATGACTACTATCACTATATCCTACCAATTTCATGTCATTACTACGATTGTATTTAATACCAAACGAAGTTGTACCTTTAAGATAATGTAGGATTTGCTTGATAGCACGAGCATGTGATTCTCTTGGACTTTGAATATATCGTCTAAACCACAACATCCGAGTTAAGTCGAAATCTGGACGAGTATGCAAGAGATAACGTAAGCAACCCCACCATTTTTTCGATATTGAGTAGCTTCAACTTCGGTTATCTTCTTTCTGCTATGACAACTTGAGTTCCTTCTCTATTGGATATGAAGTTGCATTGCAATCTTCCATACCAGCTTCTTTTAAGATCTTCCTTGCATATCTTTCTTGCTTAATCTCCACGCAATCCTTACCTTGTGAGACTTTAATACCTAAGTAATAAGTTAACAGTAACCGAGCTGCTATGAGGGGTGTCATACACTCTTCGTTCTGATTCCCGGTCCTTACCCACTTCGTTGGTACCTTCGGGAACCAATTTTTTTATTGAGCTTTATAAAGCGATTTGCACACGCGAGAACCTTTATAATAAACTTCCCCCAACTATCTCGCATGGGGTAAAGGTAAGCACCCTGCGGGATGACTAATGGGGAGGGTGGGGGGGGGGGGGTGGCGGATAACCGGATATTGTCGCTTGTCTGAGACTTATCACATTACTTTATCGCAGAGCCGGGCATAAAAAAGATACATATATTACACCACCACAATCAAAAATTGTACTTTTATGTTTTTTAACCCTTTGGAACAAAATACGAGATGAGCCTTTTCCCTTTATGCTAACACACGAACCATCTCCGAACCTAACACGTCCAGTTATATTTTCATTTAATTCAGAAAAGTAAGAGTAATTACCTGTCATGTTAATTACTCTTGCACGCGGTGTCTAAGTTTACCAAACAATATCGTCTTCATTCATCGTATTTTACACCCCCTTGCTCTTTTGGTGGAGTGTGTCCTTTCTTTTCTTCTCCTCGTTCAGGACAATTCACTGTTTTCTATAGCCTATGGTTCATCATGATAGATCGAACCTTCCTCCAAGATAACACACCTCTCACTTTCGTTGTGCCTCATTATAAGGTTAACTTCCATGGTTTCCGTTTTCTGTTCAGGGCTTTTGGAAACAAGTGTCCGTACTGATCCACAACGGTAACACTGTAATGTGAGAGGGTCACGTTACTATATTGTTTATCCTTTGTGTTCATGTCTCTTAAAAAACCGGTTTTTTCGAAAGGAGTCTCGATGACCTAAAGGTTTTGTGAGTTATCTTGACCACGGCGTCCATGACCTCTGTACTCGTCCAACTACCACTCTCTACTACCGCCGCCCGACCAACTAACCACCGCATGAGACCAACAACTCCCAGTTGGAATGATACATTCCTAGCATAAAAGCAAATACCTCTTGAGGAACGTTTGCTGTTATCTTTCTTCTTGACTCTTAATTCTTTCAATATTAACGGCTTTCAATCGAGCAATCCTTGGAAAACCCTGTTGTTTTAAGGTCTAAAACTTGCTCAAGAGCTCTCCGACGAGGGGACCAAAACTACTAGGCAAGAACTTGTGAGAAAACTTCTTTGTACCAGCTTATGTTTCCTAGAATACTTCTCCAAGCGTGGCCGACTTTAGAAAGCATACTCCATACCTTGCGCAGCATATACGTCTATGGTTTCGATATCTAACAACTACAATTGCTATCGGACTCTTTAAATAAGTGTAATATGCAGCCTCGCTTCCCATACACACGATCAGCCCCAAAGTTACGAGTTTTTAATTATCACTTCCCGCAATCTCTTATCCACGTTAACCCATAACCTGCTTATGTCAACTAACAAATCTAACTGGAAAACGATTGAAAACAACAAGCCATATATTAAACTAAAATAGGAATTTCCCCTTGGCCTCGTCTGAGCCCGGAACTACCAAATCCCCAAACTCTATGAATTCCAAAAGAACTTTCCATACGCATCCTTTAAATGGTATAGTTTGTTGACGGTTCAATAACGTACATATGAAACGTCAAAGTAGTAAACTTTAAAGGCTCGATTTGCGAGCTTTCTCTCTCTCGAGCCACCACGGCATCCTTGGTTCTTGTGTTTCGAACCGAGAATTAGGTATTGTAACTGGATTTATCCAGCCCTTTACAACGACTAGATATAGTTTAGTACCTCATTTCTATGTTGAACACACGGAAGAAAGCAGAATCAAACGTATCGGCCCGATTAACCCATACAAAAGTCTCAACACTCTGCGAGACAATCAACGGTCCAAAGGATGGTTTCCAACTTGCAGTCTGAACTGAAAAGCAACCGTAATCACTACTAACCCCGTAATCACAGGTTAGTATTAACTTTGTTTTTGGTTTTCTCTGGAAACCCTTGCCCTAACTCGTAGACAGTCTCGTATTACACAAGTGTACCAAATAACTTTGTTTTTGGTTTTCTGTAACCCTAACTCTCGGTTACAAGTTACCAACAATAACACGTTGGATTGATACCTAATTTTGGTTATAGTCTAAACACACTAATCAACCCACAGAAACTGGATCGGCCCAAACACACTGGATCAACCTAAACACACTGATCACAGGTTATATACACACTCGACTGAAACCTCCACTTAATCACAGGTTATAAATCGACTTCTTTTAGGGTTCCAGAACACACACGACTTAAACCTCCATACTTCACAGGTTTGAAGTCGACTTTGTTTTACCCTTAATCGCTGTTACAAACTGATTTCTACGTTTCCTACCACACGTTCCACGTTGAAGACGATCAGTATGGATGCTGATTGTGGCTCGTATTCGCAGCAACAATCCTCCACGCGATTCAACCTAAGCTCTTGATACCAATTGTGGTGATCAAAGATACGCTATACTGAAGCACAAGCAGGAACACGACACAAAGAAAACAAGAATACCAGGTATGCTGCCTAACACGCAGATTTTTATTAATGAAGAAACTTAACTCAAAACTTCATTCGGTACAATGTGAATCCTTACCCTCCACGGTATATATAGACTAAACAAGACATATTAGACTATAACTAGGATTACATTTAATATCCTAAATAAACAAGTAAATAGGACGAGTTGGACTAGCACTCCAACTAGGATATTGGAACACGCGTTATAGCCATATCCAAACTCAGATAATTCTCCAACAAGTGTTGATATTTATCAACAAGAATTTTTATTTTTTTATTTTTTTATTATAGACAGTTTGATGGAGTAAACCATGTCAAACATGTGTTCTGTAATTGTCTTCGCAGATCATAATTTTGTATTTATTGATTATATATTATCATGGTTGTGTTGAAGATCATGATTGTTAGCAAATTAAGCTACTTGGCGTAGCTACTGCTCATGATCATGTAATGTTCTATGACGAAATTCAGCACAAAAATTATAATAGTGTATCTTCTTGACTGAGAACATCCTGTATTGAAAACCTTGGATGGGCACAAAAATGTCAACTTACATTGTACGTTGTTCTTTGGCTTTTTCATGATCTAAAACAAGAACCTTCAGTTTTGTGTGTCATGGAGTATTGTTGATTAATTAACTGCAAATTTGTGCAACATACTTAATGAGAAACATCAACATCTACAAGTACCGTGTTGGAAAATTGTGAGCAGGGTCTATTGGCATCGTCATATCTACATCAATTATGGCGACTTTTGACATTTTCTTGTTCCATGGGCATAATTTCAACTTCAAATATGCACAAGTAAATGCACATTTTTCATCAAAAACACCGTATCCGACACATAAAACACGGTTTTCTTTTGTTGTTGGCAGTTCCTTGAAGGCTTGAACTATGTTAATATGAGATAGTTGGGTGTAGAAGCTAATGATGTGGAAAGGCAATGGGCAAGGAACTGAAAATATGATTTTTGACCATGGTGGTGCCACATGTTCATAAAAGATGGCTCCATCACTATTCTTTTTTTTTTGAAGAGCAAAGCATTTCATTAACCGAACAAAATAGAAAATCCAAAACAACTACAGCCATCAAGATGAAGGC
>BQNB010117219.1:0-21211 GCA_026074375.1 Tanacetum coccineum
ATAGAAGTTTTCTTTAGTTCCTTTGTGATTAGGATGAGTACACATCAGGAATACTTAATTTGGCTTAAAAATGCAAAAAAAAATAAATAAAAATAAATAAATAAAAATAAAAATAAAAATAAAAATAAAAATAATAATAAATAAGTATCTCTGCCAGATTACTTCATCTTGTCGGAGGCGTGGCCGATGTTGTAGCCTACTAAAGGACTGAGGTTTAATAATGTTGCTTAATTTTTGTCTTGTTTTGTGCCTTAAAGAGCCTAAGGGTATATGGTGCAAATAAGATTGGTTCATTCTTGTCTTAAAGAGCCTTAGGGTATATGACATGAATGGTGCCTTGCTTAAGTAGCCTAATAAAAGCCAAATTTTGGTCGCCTCGATGTGGACTTTAATCTTGATTGCATTTGATCTTGTGAAAAGGGCTAGGAGCTAATTATTGCGTTCTTACCATTACACTTTATTTTCTGAATTAATAAGTATCGAAACAAAAGTCTTAAAGAGCCTTCGGGTATATGACTTAAGTAAAATCCTGAGATACAAAAGTAGGATTTGCGGGAGGAAAAGTAAGTACACAATTAGTATTTATGAGTAGTGTTAGTGTCATGACTTGTAATTAACGATGATCTTGTTTTTAAGCTTAGCATGGGAAAAGTGAAAAATCGGGGATGATGAAGTTATCTTTTAGACACTTAATTGTGCTTTTTGTTCTATGATCCTAAAAGTTACCAATGAGGTAATGAAAACAATACATTATGTCAGCACAAATAAGTTGTAGTTAGGTAGTTAATTGGTTATAAGGCATGGGAAGTCGGGTGTTTTATAACTTGTGATCTCTTATATTTCTCAACAAAAATCTTTGCTACTTTTCAAAGGTTTAGTTTGGGGAATTTTCGAGGTATTTGGTTATAAGGCATGTGATATTGCGTGAGGACACACAATGTTTTAGTTTGGGGAATTTTGATAAGTGTAGAATACACATATCTATTTATGCTTAAAAAGGCCCAATTCAACCCAAAACGGATCAAAAATGGCAAAAATGTGCTTGTATCTGAGTTTATTGTGTGCAGGTATGGATATGTCAAATATTGCAAGAAATCAGTCAAAAACGAACACGAGAACGGATGAGTGATCAAGAAGCTAAAGAAATCAAAGCCGAAGCCAGAGAGATCATTCTCAGCCTTCTACAAGTCAACTGCAGCTAAACCACAGTCAACCAAACCCAACTCCATTGTTTTATAAACACAAGGACTGTTTTTGCAATTAGTGAAAGTTGTTTATATCTTGAAAAAGATGCTGCCAACCACAAGGTCCGAAAGGTAATTCCCTCAAAGATGCAAACAGGCGCGGGTCAAAGTATGGGTTCTATAAACCCATGGACTCTTTCTACCATCACATGCAAAGCCCACCCAATTAACCGACCTAACCCCATGCCCTAACCCGACCTACCCCCCGTTTAAACTTATTAACACTTTTACACTTACTGTCACCTTATTTCCCCCAAAACTGATTTACCTCAACACACCGAACACACACTCAAGAACACCATAAACCCTAGTTTCTAAACCACTCACCCACACCCAAATTAACCATAGGGTTAATGACCCCCTCACTCTCCTTAACCCATCCATCACTATCAACCCATACCACAATCCCTTCCACCCTGGCAAAATAAGAGGAATCGATTGGTTGATGTGACGTGTGTGAGTGTTTACACTCACACATCTAACACAAATATGCCACGTCATTAATCCGGGTTATACATATCTCTAATCAACGGCTACTTTCAAGGAAGAGAAGATATGAGGGCCGTAGATTAAAAGATAGACAAGGACCTAAAGATTATAGCTCGAGCTTGGGTATAAAAACCCAATCATTCCAGCACATGAGAGAGGAATTTTCGGGGATTTTTAGTTATTTTTGTAATAGTTTTTTAATTTTGTCGATTCGTTCTTTTAGTAGTTTTAATGTATTTCAAAATTCTGTTATTTCATTTTGAGTTGTAAGAACCTTAATTTCAGATTTAATAAAAGTATTATTTTATATTAATTCGAGTCTTCATTTAAATTCTGTTGAAATTGGTGTTTGTGTTTGTCATTGCTGTCATTTGATCAAGACATCGACACTCTAATTGATTGGCCGGCTGAGTGTTCAATGAGGTTTAGAGCTATTGGTTAGCACATAGGTTAGATTAGGATTGATGTTTTTGATTTAGGGCTTATGTGGATTAAGCCATAAGCCCACACAGCTTATTGTTGCTTTCCTGTTCATGCTGGAAAGCCAAGGTACACACTATTACTTTACAATTGCTTTTTCTTCTTCTAATAAGCTGTTAAGTTTCATTAGAGGTTAAATAAGTTGTGTGATTTTGCTAATATTTGTATTAAGTAGACAATTTAATTAGTAGTAAAAAAAATCTGGCATATGCCTTGATTCTTTTGTTGAATTTAGTTGATAATAGAAATTCCTAATGCTAAAGTTATATGCTAATAACTTATTAGCTTATTTTAAATAAGGGTAGTAGTAAAATTTTATTTTATATAAGTAGAATCTTAAAAATTTAAAGTTAATAGCTTATAATATAAAAAAGGCTGCTTTTGTTAAAAGTTAATTTCAGGGCCTGTTTTGTCCATTTTTATAGTTTCTGTTAGTTTAAAGTTTACTCAGTTAGTCCTTGCTAGTATCACAGTTAGTCCTTTTAATTTTCATAGTAAGTCCTTCGTTAGTTTAATTGTTAGTCTAGTTAAGTCCCAAGTTAAGGGACTATATCTGCCATTAGTTCAAACTGTGTGTTTTTTATAAAACTTTAAATTTTACCCCGCCTACCCTTATCTTTCTGTTTCGTCACTTTTAACCCATGTGTTTTAGTTAAATTAGTTAGGTTAATAAAAATATTGTTTAATAAAAATAAATTAGGTTTTTAGTTTAATTAGTTAAATTAGTTTTTAATAAATAGTTTAAAATTAGGGCTTTTGATAAAATTAATTTTCTGCATTATTTCTTTTTATAAAAAGTATTTTTATATAATTTTTAGTTTAAGTTTTATATTTTTAAAAATTTAATTTTCAAACCTTTAGTTTTTAATTTTCAACTTTAACTTTAAATTTTAATCTTTTAAATATAAAAAAAAATTAGTAATAAAAAAAAAATGTTTTTCTCATCTTTTTAAGTAATTTAGATTTAATTAGTTTAAAAAAATATTTTGGGCTTAGTTTTTATCAATATAATTCTCTATTTTAGGAATATAATTTAGATAAATAGTATTTAACATAAAAAAAATCCGAAAAGCCCTTAAAAATATTTTTCTTTTTCTAATTATTTCCCTTTAGCAATAATTTAGGTTTAGAATCTAGTTTACATTTTAAAATTTAATTTGCATTTGTTTTCTTAAATGTTCCGCATTTTATTTACTGTCAGTAATTAGTTTAATTTGTTAATTAGTTGTTTAATTGTGCCTTTAATTTTAGTAGTATAATTAAATCAAAAATATCTCTTTTCTTATTCAAATCAGGATCCAAACTTAAACGAGGTTTCCATTGCACGAGTCATTGGGGAAACGACCCGGGTGATCATACTTGCCCGGTTTTTTATTTTTATATTATATTAATATATATTTCTGAGAGAGAATTTTTATCCAGGGTTAACTTGTTATCTTCTTATTACTACTCGGGATTATATTATTTTATATTATATTTTACGTGTGTATAAACTGCTCAATCAAGTCCTAATGAAACGGATCTTCTTTAGACTTGTTAAAGCATAGTTAACTTGGATAAATCCAAACTAACTATATGAGAAACTATGATTGTGAATACTACAAGTTATGCAGAATCTAACTTGCAATACTAAGAAGAACAATGAATATTAAACTTGAATATATTAATTGCAAATATTTTGCCTAGGTTACAGAATAACTAACTATAAATTGATATGTGTTTACTGTGAAAATTGATATCTTTAACGATGCCGTTGGGGTTCCTTTATACATCCGAAGGAAAATCCTAATGGGCTTACAAACCTCGTCAAGTGATCATGCATATCTATTCCTAATATAACTCATGCATATCACTTTAGCAGTACTAACTATATAATACTAACAGTACAAAAAATTAACTAACAGTACTAACTAAACTGGCAGTACTAACATTTGTATTGGCAGCACTAACTATTATAACTAGCAGTACTAATGACTTATACTATTTTCTAAGTTCTTTAATAACAGCATCAAGTTGAACCAGCAGTAGTAAAGTAGTACTGGCAGTAGTAACTCAAAATTCTCAACAATCCTCCCCTATACTTGATATTTACTTGTCAATATCAATTTCTTCAGTTATAGCTTCTCGTCATAGGAAGAGATTGTATTCAAACAATTACTACACTTCAACATTGATTTGATAAACATATAGATAATCGCAAATGCCATAGTACTTTCCTTCTTAGCTTCTAACTGCAAGTTTAAGCATCTTCTTCCAATAATTCCTTGATCAGTGGGTACTTTTTCTCTACTAGCATATGAATCTTCATAGATGTTACCACCCATAAATAGAGTTGTGAAATTGCATAAATTTGGCTTTATCTTGTCACTACACCACTCATGTTTGGATGCATCGTCCTATCTAAATCATCATCTGAAATTCCAAACTGTCTGTTTTCCTCCTTCTTTGTTTGTGAGTTGCTTACTTCCTTTGTCTTCTAATCTCTAGACTCATAACATTAGTTTTGAGGATCTCCACAGCTTGATCATCCCTTCCTTTGTCCAAGTTAAGACACCTGTTTTGACAATTTTGTACACAAGAGTCATCATTCCGTAGTTTCAGACAAACCCTCATCACTTCCAGGGGGTATTTAACCTCCTAGAGAGGGGAATCATGGAGTTGAGTGGGACATTAGCCGGTACGAATTCAAATTGATGTTCTATCTGCCTTCCACTTCTAATGTTGACCTTCCTAAAAGGTGGTTCATTTGGGCTTTTCAAGCACTTCTCAACCTACCTTAAGCAAGAGCACCCTACATGGTGTCTTGGCACTTGGGACTGCTACCTATATCTATTCCCTGAGGAATGTTAACATTAGGCATTGTTGTGGTCTGGGTCCTAATTATGTTATCACTGTCCTGTACTGCATCTAAGCTAGCAATAGTAGTGATAGCCCTTTCCACACTATCACCCCCCTTTATATGGACATCCTCATCTGCTTTAAGGTCTTGAGGTACACTAGTCCGAGGTAACTTAGTGTCCTTTTTGGTTCTCCTATGGTTTTGAGTCTTTCGATGTCTTTGATATGTGGATGGATGTGGGAGTATTTGCTCAATGTGAGCTTCAGTTTTAAAAAAAAACGAGTAGAGGTGTTTCAGTTTGAATTGGTTCTATTAGAAGTTTAGAAACATTTGTTTGTAAAGTAGAGGGTGTTGGTTGGGGTTCAGGAGGTGTTGCTGAACCTTCACCCTCGGGTGCTTAGTTATGCACCAGCAGTATTAACAGTAATAAACAGTACTAATAATAACCTGTCAGTATTAATATTAGTCTAACAGTATGAACTTGTTCTCCAATAACTATGCAATAACATACCTCTATTCGGCACAATCACACTAGAAATAAAAAAAATAAAACTAATGTTATGATAACATCTCACAAGCGTTTACTACTAAGCCAAGGTGTAACTAACAGTAACTAAAGGATTTAGTACCGCCCCGTACAACTTAGTACTGCTAGTGTTAGTTAATAATGCTAGTAGAAAGAGTTAGTACTGCTGATGGTCAAAGCTGTTGACTTGGAGATAAGAATCCATGGATATTATTTCGGGATGTTTATATTTGAATTGTAACTGATCCTAAAAGATAGGCAGTTATCTTTGTAAAGGACTCCTTGTGTTCTATAAAAGGAGATCCTAAGTTTAGTATAAAGATACAACTTTTAGATACTTTTTCATATACGTTTAGAGAGGAATTGTACTATAGCTTCAAGGTTTGTAACCCAGTACTACAAGATACTCGTATTAACTAATAATATTGAAGCATTTTTGTTCATTGTTCTCATTGTTTGTTTGGTTATCACTGTATCTTGATTATAACACCTCCAAGTATCAAGAGAGTAGTTTCCGTCATACACTTTGGTATACATACAAAGTCTCAATCTTTGTTATTTTGGATTCTTCCAAGGTAATAAACACTTTACTACATAAAAATCGATCAAGGCGTGGAAAATCAACAACTGATAGACAAGTGAGAATTCATGAGATCCATATTTTTTTTTTTCTATCAAGAGCCCATGAATAAAAGTTAAAAACTGTTAACCCAAACAGACATACTTCCAGTACTAAATCTTGGAGATATCAGATTAAGCTTCAAATTCTTCTAAAGAGCATCTCCAAACCATGTCAAGCATCAATCCACCCATGATAACTAAGCAGTACTAACCATGCCTAGCAGTATAAACTTTTTGTACCAACAGTAAAAAGTTTCTTCAAATATGAAAGCTAAGCCCATCAGTCAAAATAACATACCAGTTTTAATCCATTCCAACTTCAATCCAATTAGTACTTGTGTATAATCTGCTGCACTTATACACCATTAACCTCCCCTGAGATCATGCAGCTACAGATTAAGCATACAAATGCTTGCCACCAGAAAATTAAATCTACTCACATCAAAAGCTTTAGTGAGCAAATCAGCTACATTATTATCAGTGTGTATCTTGACCATCTCTATCAATCTCTTCTCATAGGAGTCTCTAATGAAATGATGCCGAATCTCTATATGCTTTGTTTTAGAATGGTAGACAGGATTCTTGACAACACAAATGGCACTCTCATTATCAACATGAATCTTTGTCTGCATAAAATTGTATCCATAATCTAACATCTGATTTTGGATCCAAAGCACTTGACCACATCATTGAGATACAGCAATATATTCAGCTCCAGTAGTTGAATTAGCCACGATAGTCTGCTTTTTACATTGCCAAGAGATTAACCTTGAACCAAGAAATTGACAACCTCCTGTTGTGGATTTCCTGTCCAAACTGGCACCTGCATAGTCACTATCTAAAAAAGCTTCCAATATAAAAGGAGAGTCCTTAGGATACCAAAGGCCCAAATTAGGTCGACCCTTTAGGTATCTAAAGATCCTTTTTACTGCATTCAAGTAGGAAACTTTTAGTTGAACTTGAAATCTTGAGCATGCATAAACGGAGAACATAATATCTGGTATAAAGGATGTAAGGTACATCAATGACCCAATCATTGACCTGTATAAATGGACATCAATATCCTCACCATCTTCATCTTTGGTTAAAGCCTTGTTGGTTTCCATAGGAGTATTGGCTGTCCTTATACTAGAAAAGCCAAATTTCTTTAAGATTTCACCAACATACTTGTCTTGACTAATAAAGATCCCATCCTCTATCTGCTTGACTTGTAACCCCAAGAAGAAAGTGAGTTCTCCTATCAAACTCATCTGGAACCTTTTGTAGGATCCCGTAACACTTCACTTCATATAATCAAACTCGAAATCGGAACTAGAAATGAGAAAGAGTGTGAGTTGCCAGTAGAATATCATCCTTGACTCTTTTTATGAACAAAGTCTTGTCAATTTGACCTCTGTAGAATCCATTGTCCAGCAGATAGGTAGAGAGAGAGTATCATACCAAGCTCTAGGAGCTTGGTGTAGACCATATAAGGTTTTCTCCACTTTGTAAACTTTTTCTAGAAATTCTAGATCCACAAAACCTGGAGGTTGGCTTACATATACCTCCTCTTCAATAGTACATGGTGAAAGGTACTTTTAAGATCCATCTGGTACACAAGAAAATTCATGAATGACGCATAGGCCAAAAATAACCTGATTGCTTCAATCCTGGCAACAGGAGCAAAAACCTCATCATAGTCAATGCCTTCTTCTTGTTTGTATCCTTGTGCTACCAGCCTGGCTTTGTTTCTGACTACTATACCCCTTTCATCTTTCTTATTTCTATACACCCACTTTGTACCAATAGCCTTTTTGCCATAAGGTAGGTCAACTAAGGTCCAAACTTTCTGAATCTTGAACTGAAGCAGCTCTTCTTGCATTGCTTCAACCCAGCTTTCATCATCAAGGGCTTGAGCAATCTTTATGGGTTCTTGCTGAAGATGGAAACATGCAATAAGCAGTTCTGGAAATCTTTATGATTTGTCCTTTTCTGTTTTTGGATGTAGCTAATCATAGCATGTTCTCGTGAACTCTTCTTTGTCATGCCCCTTGTTTGTACTGGTGACGTTGGATCTCTAATTATTTGATCTTTAGGATGAATAGAGTGTACTCTAGTTGTGGGAATAGGACTGACAACAGTTGAAGGTTCCATGTTGTTGAAATCAGCCTCTGCACCCATAACTTGATCAGCAAAAGGAGAATTGTAAGTGTCCAAATCTTCATCATCAAAAGCACTGCCAAAAATGCCAGTATTTTGAACTTTCATCATAACCTCAAATCAGGCAGAGAGGATTCATCTGAAGATCATTGACATTAGAGGAAAGGATCCATCAAGAGAAACAAATGATGGTACCAGCATCCAGTTAAAGTTCATTGGTGCACTGCAGCATTAACTGTGTGCGTAACAGTATTAAAACAGTAATTACGTGTGGTTTTAGTAGTCTTCCCATGAAGAAACCTCCCTATTGCAACCTGGGCTACAAACCTCTTTTCTAACAGCATCTGATTTCTCTGAAGCCTCCTTCTCTTGATCCATCATCTTATCAAGAACATTCTTCAAGGCTTGTTCATTCTCACTTGCTGGTTTTTGTACAGGAGTTTCACCAGCAGCATCATCAGTTTGTTCATTTTTATACGTTTCATCTAAGCTCTTGTAGCTTGAAGAGATAGAAGACCATAATGGAAACACAATATATTGTTGAGTAGACACATTCTTTTCTTCAGATTGTCTAGCATCAACACTTTTCTTCAAACCTGTATCACCATTAGCTTCTTGTGGACCTGCATTTTTGTTAGTTTGATTCCCTGCAGTAACTGGTTGATAGTTCATAGAATTTGTTAAAGGAATCCAATCTCAAAAAGCCATTAGTCCTTGTCCCTGCAATATTTGGTTTTTTTCAAGAAAGTTACATGCAGATTCTCTTTAACTTTTCTGGTTGGGAGTTTGAAGAATAAATACCCTAAAAGCTTTGTTATTTACAGAGTATCCTACTAAAAACCCTTCTTCAGCCTTCTCATCAAATTGCCCAAATAGAGATACTAGGGTATTTTAGGATATTGAACAGGACATCCAAAAGGTTCCGCATAAACATTTATGCTTGGTGGTCTGCCAATTATAAGTTCATAGGTTGTCTTGTTATGAGGCTTGGTCACTAAAACCCTATTTAGAACATAACAAGCAGTATTAAGTGCTTTAGCCCAAAATACAGTAGGTAGAAGTGAGTCTGCTAGCATAGTCCTAGCTACCTCAATCAGAGTCCTGTTCTTTCTCTTAACAACTCCATTTTGTTGTGGAGTTCTAGCAACACTAAATTCCCTTTTTATCCCTTTTAATCCACAGAATTCATTCATTTCCCTGTTTTTGAATTCTGTCCCATTATCATACCTGATTACTTTAACCTTATGATTTAAATTGGTTTCTATTTCTGGTTATAATCTCTTAAGAATCGCCACTAGTCTCATCCTTAGAGGCTACGAAGAAAACCCAGCTAAACCTGCTAAAGTCATCAGTCACTACCAGACAATATGTCTTATAGTTGATACTCCTAACAAATGTTGGACCAAATAAGTCCATATGCAACATCTGTAAGGGTTGGCTGATAGAGCTCACAAGTTTGGTTTTACAGGAGGCTTTGTGTTGCTTTCCCTTTTGACAAGCAACACAAGTATGGTCATTTCAAAATCTTTAAAGGAAGACCTCTTACAAGGTTTTCCTTCACAAGTTTATTCATTGTATTTAAAATTCACTATGACCGCAGCCTCCGTATAGCCATAAATTAACTCATAAATTGTGGCTCTACAAATAAACAAGTTAAATCTCCAGAAGGAACAACATTCTTTAAATCAAAGTTGTACATTATGTGCTTTGCTGGGAACTCTAAGCAGTACTTGGCTTGCATCAAGTAGCATAAAATCAGGAGACAAAACCAAGACATTCAGTTTTAGTGAAAAGAACACTGTTTTTCTTGTCACACATTTATGAGACAGAGAAAAGATTAAACTTTAGTTCTTTAACAAAAAACACATCTTCAAAGTCTAACTTATCTGTTCTTATCTTTCTTTTTCCTATTATCTTACCACCTCTAGCACTTCCACCAAAAGCAATAAAACCTCCATCAATGTCTTGATAGTCAATAAGGAAGTCTTTGTTCCCTGTCATGTGCCTGGAACATCCACTGTCAAATATTCCTTTGTTCTTCAAAGCTTGTTGTGGATTTCCCTGCACAAAAGTAAGAGAGTCAGTGTCTCTTGGGGACCCAAGCCACTACTGACTTGAGTCTGCCTTGTGGATCTATATAATTTACTCTTTTTGAGACCCATGATCCACTATTGTCATTGGAGACATTGTTTAAATCAGTCATTTTAGGTCTCCAAACACAACCTGCTGAGGCCTTAACAGCAGTGACCCTATTTCCCTTAACAGCACTAACTGCTGTTTGCCCAGGAGTATTAACATCATTTACTCTGACAGTATTAACTTTTTCATTTGAAATCCTGGTATTTGGTGCTGTTGATTTATAAAAAGACCTTCTAATAGGTGAATGGGACTTATGAAAAGCATTTGTTCTTAATTTTGAAACATTCACTCTATTTGTATGGGTAGCAGTATTAACTGGTTTGAATGTACTAGTTGATGATGTTGCTCTTAGAGTGCTTTTCTTGGCAGTACTAACTGGTACTCTTTCAGACTTTGTTAAGACTGCAGATGGAACAAATTTATTTTGATGATTTATTCTTTGAACATTATTCCAAACTGGTCTAATTTCCCTTTGATCAGTATTCGTTCCTATATTTTTCAAAGCAGACTTTTTAGCCATTCTCTTTTCATGAAAATCACAGTCTTTTATTAGATGGCTATAACTGCCACAAATAAAACAAGCTTTCTTTGTAGAACCAAATCCTAACCCCAGTTTTTAAGCCATTTTCCCATTCCAATCTCTTCTATCTACCTTAGGATTTTGAGTGGTTATCCTAGGGTTTTTAGCTTGTTTAGGTTTAATAGATTCATTCCTAGCAATATAAACTTATCTCCTTTTAAAACTAGGTTTGTTTGTTGCTTGCAAATCATTAGATTGAAAAATGTCCTCATCATCACTAACCTAATCTTTAATGATAACTCCACTAGGCCTAACAGATTCAACTCTAGGCATTTCTACACTAGTATTGCTAGTTTGAGAGGTACTTGCTTCAACTTGAGACACACTAGCACTAGTCTTATTTGTTGTAGGCCTATAAATAGAATCATCCAATTCTGAAAAAGATAGGTCAGCTAGTGGAGGCATGTAGTTCCCAGTTAAAGGAAGAGGAACAACATGATATCTATTATCCTTTTTGAACCTATCATTTGTTTGATTTCCATCTCCATCACTTGAACGACTATCAAATACACTATTAAACAATTCACTACCACTTGAATCATTTTCATTCAATTGATTTCCATATCCTAGACCAGTTTTATCTTTAGCACTCAATTGACTATTAATCAGTTTTTTAAGTTTTTAGAAGATGTTTCAAACTGTTCTAGTTTATCTTTTAAATTATCTTTCTCTTAAGGTTTCATCTAACTGATTTTTAAGTCTAGTGATAGCATTACTTTTGTCTTTTACTTCAAATTCTAAGACTGCAATCTTTTCTTCATAGACAACTTTATTTTTCTGATGAACAACTAATTGAGCCTCTACAGATTCTAGGCCTAACTGATAA
This sequence comes from Tanacetum coccineum, assembly GCA_026074375.1. Lineage (NCBI taxonomy): Eukaryota > Viridiplantae > Streptophyta > Magnoliopsida > Asterales > Asteraceae > Tanacetum > Tanacetum coccineum. The sequence goes on from BQNB010117219.1 coordinate 11,884, forward strand.
GCTACAATTTCTAGATTAGCCTTTTTAAGAGTTTGTCTCTGTTCATCAAACTGTTTTTGAAGTTTTTCATATGTTTTTACACAGTTTTTAGAACAAGATTGTACCTCTGTGTCAGACCCTAAGGAATTTGCAGTGTAGGCCATAAGAGCAAACTCAGTTGGTTCATCTTGAGCTATATAACTACAGTCATATCCAAGTCCATCTTGGACAATCAAAGCATTATCCTGAACAACCAATGCATCAAAGGTCTCCACTGGTACAGTCCTTCTGGTGTTGTCCCTGCTCCTATACCTTGCATCTCCATTCTTGTTCCCTTGATTTCTTGATGCTCTACATTCCCTTGCAAAATGGCCCCTTCTATAACAGTTAAAGCATTCAACCTTAGTTTTATCAAAACCTACAGGTTCTTTGCCATTGAAGATTAACTTTCTTCCAGTCTTCTTATAAAATCACTTAACCCTCATAGAAAGCATGACCACCAGCCATTTAGGGTCCATTTCTTCTAAATCATCATAATCAATCTGCTCTAGGTCTTCATCATCCAGTTGTGGACTATTTAACTGATTAGCAAATAATGAGAACATTAGATCATCAGTATATGATGATGAAGAGGCTTGTCCTTGAGAATTATGACCTGATGCAGTAGAAACACCATTAGCAGTATTAACTTCATTACGGCTGCTAGTGTCTTCTGCAGAGAGAAATATCACATTCTGAGAGTTTGAAGATGATCCAGGGAACATTTGATATCAACTTCGAACACTTTTAGGTTATTATATAGATCATCAATATTCAAATCATCTATACCATCTTTGTTCCTCATAATCAAGGCTACATTGTTCCATGATGAAGGTAGAGCTCTTAAAAATTTCTAATTTGCATCTTTATTAGAAACAGTTGCACCATGAACTTCTAGTAGGCTGATAAGTTTTTAAAACCTATCATATGCTTTATCTAAGCCTTCTGTGTCAGATACATAAAAGTTTTCAAATTGTTGCTTCAAGACATTCTTCTGCATCTTCTTAGATTCAATATTACCACCAAACCTACTTTTGATAGCAGCCCACAGAGTTTTTGCATCCTTTATTGCATGGAACCTTAGTTGATACTCATCAGGAATAGCCAAAAGAAAAATGCTTTTAGCTTTTCTTTTTCTTTGTCTTGCTAATAGTGCTTGAGCAGTCTTTAGAGGTGCTTCAGTTTCAACACCATTTTCATTTGTTGTTACTTGTATAGGACCATCACCATTCAAGATCACTTGCCACAAACTATAATCTGTGTTAGTGAGATACTGCTCCATCCTCATGCTCCAAAGGGTATATTCACCCTTCTTGAGGATAGGAAGTTTTACAGTAGACACCATTTGAGAAGATTCTACTGGTGCTATTTGTGTTGTAGGTTCTTCACCAGACATTGTGTTTTATAGGAATAGATCTAGATCTGATAAAGTTCTTCTTATTCAGAGTTTCTCCAGAAGCTCTGATATCACTTGAGAAGTCCCAATGAACAGATCTTCTTAGCTTGTTAAAGCTTAGTTAACCTGCATAAATCCAAACTAACTATATGAGAAACTATGATTGTGAATACTACAAGTTATGCGGAATCTAACTTGTAATACAAAGAAGAACAAAGGATACTAAAAACTTTAGATATATTGATTGCAAATATTCTGCCTAGGTTACAGAATAACTAACTATCAATTGATAATTCTAACTATGTCGTAGGGTTCCTTTTATACACCAAGGAAATCCTAATGGGCTTACAAACCGCGTACAATGATAATGCATATCTATTCCTAATATATCTCATGCATATCACTTTAGAAGTACTAACTATATAATACTAACAATACTAACTATACTGGCAGTACTAACAATGTATTGACAGTACTAACTAATATAACTAGCAGTACTAACTACTTAGTCTATTTCTTCAGTCTTTAGCAGCAATATCAATCTTGAACCAGCAGTAGTAAAGTAGTATTGGCAGTAGTAACTTAAAATTCCCAACAATATTTACCAAATTAATCATACTAAACAATAACATTTACTCAATTAAAACAATAATTCAGCAAAAGTCTTCTCATCTTTTGCAATTAACCAATTAATTCACGTAATGATCTCATGCATACCATACTCAACAAGCATGCACAAATTATATTTAGCTGAAAAACCATGGTTTACATGCACGTAATCCATGGTTGACAACTTATAAGCAATAAATAAGCTACAATATATTTAAATCGCAAATTATAATACATGCATTTATAATAAGCGAAACAAATCTTTCTAAAATATAACCATATTTTGTTGGGAATAAATCTTCATCAAGAGTTAATACTGCCAAGGTATAACTAACAGTACTAATGGAGTTAGTACTGCCAGTACAAACTTAGTACTGTCAGTGTTAGTTAATACTGCTAGAAGAAAAGTTAATACTGCTGATGGTTAATGCTGCTGACTTGGAGATAAGGATGCAAAGAGATAAATATGGAATGTATATCTTTTATATTTTAGGAAGATTTGTATATGATTATAATTGTAATTGATCCTAAAAGTTCGGTAGTTATCTTGTAAAGGACTCCTTGTGGTGTATAAAAGGAGATCCTAGGTTAAGGTTTTATATACGCTTAAGAGATAGAGATACATCTTAGAGAAAGAACGTATAGCTTCAAGGTTGTAACCCTAGTACTAAGCAAGAGTACTCGTATTATTGATTTAATAATATTGAAGCAGTTTGTGTTTTATTCATTGTTCTTTGTTTGGTACTGTTCCATTGATTAATACTTCTAGAGTATTGAAGTGTAGATTCCGCATACACTTTGATATACAAACAAAGTCTCAACCATTGTTATTTTGGATTCATCCAAGGTAACAAACACTTTACAAGGTAAAGAATCGATCAAGGCGTGGGATCAACAAGTGGTATCAGAGCCTGTGCTTTGAGAAACTTTGATCTAGAAGTAATGGAGTTGGAGAATACTCAGAACAATGCTTTGGCTAAGCTTCCCATGCTCAAACTCGGGGAGTATGAGATGTGGGAGATCAGGATCAAACAGTATTTTCAGATCCAGGATTATGCTCTATGGGAGGTCATAGAGAATGGGAATTCATGGGTACCTATTCCTGTAACAACACCATCAGAAACTGGTACATCAACAGCAACAAAGATGACTATGCCTTCTACTATTGAAGAAAAGACGTGTAAAAAGAATGATGTAAAGGCAAGAAGTCTACTGCTCATGGCACTACCCAATGAACATCAACTTACCTTTCAATCACAGGCATAACAACATGTTTATCAGAAATAACAATACCATCATACAAGGTTGGTTTAATCCGCTGAGCTTTCCTAAGATAAAACGGATTTTGATAACCTAGAGCTTGTTTGTGTATATTATCATAGAAAGATTGAGGCTTTGTTAACATGTGCACTGTTTGAGCAGATTGACCCACTTTAAAAAGAATATTATCAAGTTCCTTTATCTTCTTTTCCAAATCAATTTCGTTTTCCATATATTTATCTTTCTTTTCTTTGGATTCACTTTTGAAAACAGTAAATGTTTGCAATAAACATTCCTTTTCATTGATTTGTTTTGAAAGATTTTGCTCAAGTGAGTCAACTTGTTCTGTCAGTGCAAGCTTCTCCTTAATCATATCATCCATTTGAGAATCAATCATTTTCTCACGACTGCTTAAATCAATATTAAGATGTTGTTCTAAATTTTTTACTCGTTCTTTATATCTCTCTAGCTCAGCGGTTACTGATTCATTATTCTGTTCCTTATTAGCCTTTTCCCAATTATTTACATGATTAATCATTTGTTTTGACATTTGTTCTATCATAGATAAAATCATTGAATCTTGTTGTGCCTGCAAATGAGTATCTTGAACATTTTCCTGTTGTGTTTCTTGCAAATATTAAGAGTACGGAATGATATTGCTATCACTATGTATCTCATTATCTGAAAAATTCACAGCTGGTGGTTGTTCAAAATCTTGCATTGCATGCACATTTTGATTTTTCATATCATTAAGATAGGTTTCAGAATGAGGTACTTCTGAGATACCATCAGAAATATAGTTGGAAATGTTGGCCATGAGAACCGCTTGTGCATTCGAGAGATCATCACAGTCAGAATCATAAGTATCAAGATCCTCAGTCTGAAAAGCACTTATTGTTTTAGAATGATTGTTGAACCAAGAAAAATTTAGAACCGGTCTTAACCTTTAGATCTGCAAGAAATGCGAGTTGCTCTTCATCCAAAATTTGTCTAACTTCCTGAGCTTCAGCTAACATTACCTTTTCCTTATACCATGTCGCATTCCTTGGTCGCTTAGGCTGAGTGCATTGCCTAGCCATATGTCCTTCACCTTGACAGTTATAGCATTTAACAATCCTTGCCTATTCCGCTGCCTTGTTTTCCCACCTAAACTAGTAGCGTATACTTTTTATACACGGACCTAGAATACTTAAACCTTGTTTCCCATGAACTTGTTGCATTGTGACCCTACCATCTTGAATAGTGGCTTGGTTTCTTAGATTAGAGGAAGTTCAAAGTTGATTATTGGTTGAGGAGAACCTTAAGGAAGCTACAACTTGTTTAGAAAAGCATTGACCTTGATGAGACAAAAGCTTTGGAATATCTCCTGGAGAGAATATAGGAACAGCAAGACCTGAGTCCACAAGAGGTGACTCTGTCATAGATTGTGTAGAAACTTGAGGTGATTGATAAGCAATTTATGGAACAGATGAGGTTTGATGATTCATTTGAGACTGATATGGATATTATGGTTGAACTGATAAATGATTGAATTGAGCTTGTGATGGATAAGTAGATGAGTAATATTGAGTGGGATGAATTGATCCATACTGAGATGGTGAAAACTGTTGTTGAATCTGAGGATTGGTGTATAAAGACGGATAATTGTTGAAGTGAGCTGGTGTCATCTGCTGATTTGCTATAAATGCAAGTGGATCTTGATTGCGTTCACGCAGAAGACGGACTTCATTTGCATGGAGTTCGTGTTGTTCAAGATATGCATGAAGCTGATCAAAATTGGTAGTCTGCAAATCCTTCACGAGTTTGACATCTGTCACAAACTAACTCCATTCTGGTGGAAGACTGTTTAAGAACTTTATATTCACTTGAAATTGCTCTATTTTCATGTTGTAGATGTTCATATCATTAATTAGTTGGGTGAATCTCAAGTAATACTTGTGAAGTATTTCCCCCTTGATGTGGAGTGAACTTATACTTATCAAATTCATTATACAAGCTTACACTCTCTTTCTTGCATAGTCAAAAGAGGGTACCTTGCATCAGTAATTGGAACTACTCTACGCATTAAAATCTTTTAGCAACTCTGTGATGATGAGGTACCTTGCATTAGTAATTAAACTCTCTCCCATAAATCCTTGGCAACTCTGTGATGATTAACAAGTGAATAGATATCAGTTGGTAGACCTTGAAGAATGATATTGGTTGTCTTCATATCACAATGAGCTTGAATTTTCTCAGTGGCAGATAATTCAACATATTTCTTTGTTCTGGTCACCCCATTCTCTTAAATAGTAGGCTAAATGAGTGGACCATGTTTAACAGATTCAAGTATCATTCTTCCGTGCTCTCTGTTTTGCATGTATAATTCCATTCTATTTTCCAAGAATCATACAGGTCCTTGTCCAACATTGGTGGACGATTGTCAGCACCGGAGAGTATCATGTACTCAGAAAGAGTATTCTTTTGTCCAAGTGGAATAATTGAATCCATTTTAATGTGATAAGATAAAAGATGATCGTAAAGTGATTGGAGGTTTGGTTGATGTAATTGAGTCTTTGGTATACACGAGATTTTACAATTATTGATAAAACTGGGAAATCAAGTTTTCACAGGATTTTATAAATCAAAGAACAACTGTATAATTCACCTAATGAAAGTGTATAGTTCTCCCAAGTAAAGCGTATAAATCACCCAAGCAAATTATGTATAAATCGCCTAAAGAGATGATGCATAAATCGCCTGATATGATTATGTATAAATCGCCTGAATAGAAGAACGTATAAATCGCCTTAGGTAAGTCACGTATAAATCGCTTGTGGCAAACTACGTATAATTCGCCTAAAGATAAAATGTATAATTCGCCTGAAGAAAAGAATGTATAAATTGCTTTAGGTGATTCACGTATAAATCGCCTTAGGAAATTACGTATAAATCGCCTGAACAAATACGTATACTTCGCCTGACCAATTACGTATAATTCGCCTAAGTAAAAAAACACGTATAACTCGCCTTCACATATAATTCGCCCAATACACTTCGAAACTCAAAAACCAAAAATCTTAAAAAGACTCACTTTTTGACGTTTTTACCCGATTTTTCTTGTACTTCTTACCTATCTAAGACTATTAGAACCTTAAAAACATAAACTTTAACGTTTTTGACACGAAAAAATTAAAATCAAGATTCTTTGTACAAAACCCTTTTTCTAACAAAAAAGAATCAAAAAGATGAAGTTTTTGATGGTTTTTAAAGATTTTCTTGTACTTCTAGCCTAAACTAAGATAAATAAAGAAGAAAGTTTAAAGCTTTATGGCTTTTAAACCCTCAAAAGATGAAAACCTTTTGATAGGTTCGAACCAAGAACACGCTTAAAAAGAGTAGAAAGAACGCACACAAAACCATCACATACACCCCATGGCTCTTGATACCAATTGTAGAATATCTTAACACATATAGTATGGGATTCGTTTAGGGTTTTTAGAGAGAGAAAGAGGTGGTTGGATGAACACTTAGAGAGAGAAACAAAGAAAGAACAATTAGATTACTAGGTGAGAAAATGAACAACCAACACCCTCTCCATGTGTGGAGAGGGTATAAATACTCCTAGCTATGGCCGACCATGGGCTTTAGTCATGGGCTTTCCATGAGCCTTTGGCCTGGATTATGGTTACGGCGCATGGTTAGCCTAATCAGAGGCTTTCCATAGGCGATTGCTCTGGTTGATTTCTTTCTCTACCATTCGCGTTCTTTTACGAGCTACTCGATCTAACTATGATTGGAGGACGATACTTTTCGGTATTTATCACTTAGTCGTGTACGGTTTTCTTATTACTTAAAGGGAGATTTGTTGACATAGTGAAGTGATAAGTCTCTACGTTTTGGCTGCTCGGGGAGTGGTTTAGTAGGGTGAAGGGTGCTTTCGTTGTCGAACACAATAAATCCTTGTGTTGTGGTTTGCCTTCTATTCTCTTTATCTCCTTGTCTTTCATATCATTTAGCTTTACTCTATTGTGTATTGTTCATATCTGTGCTATCAATGGTTATAATAAGATCATAGTTGTATTAAGTTGTTTTATATAAAGAATACTATAATCAAATTAAAAGCTTTGGTTTTACTTATTCATCCTTCTAACGTTTTAACAGATTGTTCAAAAGTCAGAAATTGAATCCGATTTTATCTTATTTTAAAGAATTTTTGTAGGAATGAATAAAGCTCATTCAATGATAGGGTATCAAATGGTGGAAAACGAAAAATTAAAAGATTTAGGTAATTAATAAAAAGATAGTTGGTTAAAATTTTATATACATATTTTAGAGTTAGATACCTATAATATTTTTCAAGTTTTCATGTATTTATAAATTCGCAATAATTATAACAATAAAAAAAAATTTATTATATAAGAAAAAAAACACTTAAACTTTATACCATGGACTTTTTATATTTTTAAAATGGCAACATAGTAGTTATGTCATAATATTTTTAAAATTGGTAGAGGATAGCAAAACTATTGTGTATGCAAGTTAACTAAACTGTTGTTTTACGGATCTTGAAGAATATTAGCGCTTTTCCTCTTTATGAGTTTAGGTAAGATTATCCGGAAAAAATATTTTTACTATATGCGTTTAATAATGACTCATTGTTATTCCATTTTATAAGTTTATCTTATGTATACACGGGTTTGAATATTAAATACGGTTAAATTACTATTAAAAGGAATAGCAATATCAAATGTACGCATGAATTACTGTGATATGAAAACAAATATATGCGATTGTACTTATAACAACGACTAATGTAATTCTTATTTAAAGTATATATAAGGATATCTGGAAACACAGTTTAAAAAAACTTTATATTTTAACTTCATCAACGTTCATCATATGTTATTAAACTCACATATTATGTACAATATGATATCAATAGTTAAATTTAAACAACATAAACCTCAACATTCACGTGACTTAAATAAAGTTAAATCTTTCATCTAACAAAAATCTTTTACAAAATATAAATTGATATTAATACATAATGAAATTATTTACGTAAAAACTAAATTATAAAACATGAACAAATTTTTATATGTTAATATATTAAAGTAGAATTTTAAAGTAAATTTGATCCATGTGTAAACTCGTACGTGCACGAGACTTATAATTAGTATGTTGATATGCAATATACAAAATTACTACCGTAGAACTTACATCTAATATTTATTATAAAAGGGAAAATCGCCCGGACACATAACAAAGGATATAAAATTTGATAATAAGGAGAAACTAAGGGTGCGTTTAGTTGGGGAAAAATATCCTATTTTTCTAGAAAAATTTTCATATAAGAATGGAAAAACTGAAAACCTATTTAGTCGCCATTTTTTCCAATATTTTTCAAAAAAAAAAATCTCATATTCCAATTTTATATAGAAAAATAGAAAATCTCATTTTACCCTTCTCTATTTCTTTTCTCTAACAAAATAAAACTCGGTGGGCATATGCTCCAAATTTCTGGTTTATGCGTTTTATCCGTTGTTATACATTTTTGTACGTTTTCGTGCGTTTTCATTTGTTTTGGTCTATTTTATCCGTTTTCGTCCGTTTTTATACGTTTGCGTCCGTTTTTGAACGTTTTCATCCGTTTTTATGTATCTTCGTCCAATTCAATCCGTTTTAGTCTGTTTTCATATGCTTATTAATCGTTTTTATCCGCTTTTGCACGTTTTAATCCGTTTTGCACGTTTTCCCCCTTTTTATAGGTTTTCGTCCGTTTTTATCCATTTTCGTCCGTTTTATCCGTTTTCATCGGTTTATTACGTTTTTGATCGTTTTCGTTCGTTTTTATCCATTTTACGCTTTTTGATAGTTTTTTACGTTTTTATCCGCTTTTGCCCATTTTTATAGGTTTTCGTTCGTTTTTATCCGTTTTTGTTTGTTTTTATACGTTTTTTTATCGTTTTCAACCGTTTTTTTACGTTTTAATCAGTTTTAATCCATTTTCGTCTGTTTATATACGTTTTTGGACGTTTTCATACATTTTTGTTCGTTTTATAC
>BQNB010117220.1:0-16858 GCA_026074375.1 Tanacetum coccineum
GGTTTGTTAGGAGATGTCATTGGTGAGGATGATTGTGATGATGATGGTTGAGAATGTATTTATAGTGGAGGAAAGGTTTAATTTAGGAATAATGAACATTTAAATGATCAAATCCAAGAAATGTTTGTGAATTTAGGGAAACAATAACTAAGTCTAGAGGGTATTTGTTCAAAAAGGGATGAAAAATATTGTTTTACCCATGATCTGCTAGGCTGGTCCCTTAATTAGGGTTCGGTCCCCATAAAGATAAGGGGACTGCCCTTTATGAATTAAGGGGGCCACATACTGCTATTTTCCAGGTTTCCTAAAAATTGTTTTTTCTCAAAATTTTGTGTGAGGGTTTCTGTTTTGGTGGTTAATTTGCAGCAAGTCCATCCTTTTATGGCAATTAATTTTTTTAGCACATATCAAGTAAGCATTCAACATTCTACATATATGACAAGTTGTAGGATAAAACTATTTCACATATTTTTGGCATATAATCATATATGAATTGAAGATCAAAAGAGTGAAGAGCATATAAAATAGTGACCAAATATAACGCACAAAGAATTTTTCTTGTCAAGGGCGTTAAGTGAAAAACAAACCGAACTTTTGTGCAAATACTAGTGTGTGCCTAAGTACGACAAATGTGGAGTAGCGATTATTTCGACACTAAGACATGTAAAACCTAAGAAATAATCCAAGTACTCCTTGATTCAATTTTGCTCAATCAAGATTGTTGAAAAAATATATATTAGATTATATACTTTTAAAAACAAGTAAGAGAACATTATGCACATGTGAAAAATGTTTTTAGCATATCTCAACAATATATGAAAATTGATTTTTATGTGCTCCTAGTTGTGAGAAGGACTTTTTAGAAAATAATAGATTGGGACTATTGTGTATATGTATAATGAGATATGCATTTAGATAGAAGAATTTGTAAAAGTTTGCTTATGGACTTTTCCCAATCTTGTGTTTTTGTGTAAAATAGAAACCTAGACACATATATTTTTTCCCATTCAGGTGGGTGGTCCCCTTAAAGTCTGATCGGTCCTCTTAAAATTAAGGGGGCTTCCGTTTATCAATTAAGGGGGCCACCACTTGTTGAGAAAATTTTTCTCAGATTTTTGACAAACAGTTCTTTGATGATTATTATTTCTTTATTATGTCGAAAACTTAATCAATTTGTTCCATCATTCCTAGACCTAGACATAAGTAGTTTAAATGGCTCACATTTAAGTGGGTTAGTTAGAATATTGGCTATGTTGTCTTCCGATGAGACCTTTTCTATAGAGATATTCCCTTTTGAACATTATCGCGAATGAAGTGATGGTGAATCTCAATGTGTTTTGTTCGTGAGTGTTGAACGGGATTCTTACTTAAGTCTATAGCCCCTTTGTTATCACACATTATTGGAATGTCGTCTAACCTAACGCCATAGTCTATGAGAACTTGTTTCATCCATAGGGCTTGTTGAGATGCCTTTTCGGCGCTTACATATTCCGCTTCGGTTGTGGAGATGGCAAGGGCGGTTTGCTTCTTCGAAAACCAAGATGTTAGACAACATCCCATAAACGTGCAAACACCACTAGTGCTCTTGCGATCTATCTAGGTCTCCTCCGCATGATCTGAATCCGCATACACTATTGTTTCTATGCCGGATCCCTTAGGATACCATAATCCTAAATGCGTAGTGCCTTTAATGTATCGAAAGATACATTTAACCACTTCTAGGTGAGAGGTTTTGGGATCCTCTTGAAAGCGGGCGCAAAGGCAAACATTAAAAATGATATCGGGTCTACTTGTCGTTAAGTATAATAAACTACCTATTATGCCTCTATATTTGGTATTATCTATGGACTCACCTTCTTCGTCTCTTGTGAGTTTGGTTTCCGTAGACATAGGGGTTTTTATTGGCTTAGAGTCTTCTAGTGCAAATTTCTTAAGCATTTCCTTAACACATTTGATTGTTAAAAATATTTCCATCAACTAATTGTTCTTATTTGTTTAATCATAAGAAGAAAATTAGTTCCTCCATCATACTCATTTCGAACTCATCAGCATGATCTTGGCAAAGTCATCACACCTTTCTTGAACAAGTTGATCCGAATGATAAGTCATCAACATATATTTGGACAATAATGAGATTGAAGTCTTTCTTTTTAGTGAAGAGTGTGTTATCTACCATTCCCATGGAGTAATTATGTTTAATAAGAAAGGCTTTTAATCGATCGTACCAAGCTTTTAGGGCTTGTTTTAGACCATAAAGAGCTTTCTTAAGTTTACTAGATGTAAGTTATTAGCTTTTGCGAAGTCAAAGATCCCGGAGGTTATGCCACGTAAACCTCCCATTGATAAAAACATTTAAGGAATGGCACTATTCTCATCCATTTGGTATAGACTTAAAGTCTAGTGCGCAAGTATAAGCCAAAAGTATTCTTATGACTCAGTCTAACTAACGGGTGCATATGTTTTCGTCATAATCCAATTCCTTCTTGTTATTGATAACCTTAGGGCACTATCCTAGCTTTTGTTTCTAGTTACGACACCATTTTTCATCGAGTTGTTCTAAATACCATTTAGTTCCTATGATGGTCATTATCACGGGATTTGGGAACTAGTCCCAAAACCTCATTTGTTTTTAGAAATTGGTTAGTTCCTTCTTTGCAATGGCCATTACCACCCAATTTTCATCTTTTAAATGCCTCATTTTATAAATTTTTAGGTTCTAAATGTGGAAATAAAGCAAAAGAAATTGCTTTTGACTTGAGCTTTTCACCTAAGAGATTCTTTGATTTAGATTACCAAAATGAGTTTTCTTAGGGGATAGTTTAGAATCTTTAAATATTTATAATTTGATTATTTTCCTAATGAGATGTCTTCAAAGATCATTGCCTATGGTTTTTGTTTTACTAACCTCAATACTTCTGCTTCGACTAACTCCTCATCTTTCCAATGGGTGATGTTTAGGCCGGGAGGAGATTCATCGAAAGTTAAATTCAAATGACTCTCAACTTTCATTGTTTGGTTTGGTTAAGTATTATGTAAAGCTTAACTATTTTTGCGAATCTCCTAGAAGACACCTTCGTAATGAACTTTGGTCTGAACTTGGTGAGAGTAATCTTTTTGTATTAAGAATAAAACATTTACTTCCGAATACTCTAAAATAGTTAAGGTTTGGTTCCTACCTCTTAACAATTCGTATGGAGTTTTTCCTAGAATACGTCTAATGGTAACTCTATTAATTCATATAGGTTGAACCGTATCGACCAATTACACTAAATATTTTGAGAATGGCTTGTTCGTTACCATGAACATGGTTTCTACTCATTTCTTGTAGAGTATAATTTTTTCTTTCTACTACCCCATTTGATTGTGGAGTACGAGGAGCGGAAGAATTATGAGATATCCTAATTTAAATCACAATAGTTTCTGAATTGTACTTCATTATTAAATTCCTAACCATGATCCATTCTAATTGATACAAAGGAACATCCTAATCGGGTTTTGGATCATTTTTGCTAAATATTTCAAATTTTCCGAAGGCTTCGGTTTTATTTGCTAAAAATCTAGTCCATGTGAATCGAGAATAGTCATCTATGATTACTAAGGTATACCTATTTGCCCCTGCCCATAACTTTGTATGGCGGAGGCCCAAACAAATCTATGTTAAGGAGTTCTAAACATCTAGTTGTTGAAACTAGTTTTAATTAAAAGCCTTGTTGACTTTGCATGAGCTTGTTTTCCAATTTTGCAAGCATCATCACAAAATGTCCGGTCGTATTTTAGTTGGGTTAGGTTCCTGAACTAGTTCTTTAGAAGCCTAATGATTGCATTAATTGTAAATTAGCGTGACCTAATCTTCTATCCATATTGTGGAGTTTTTTGTCCAATGTTGCAAGGCATATTTTGTCTTCGTTCGTTTATTTCCTATTTCATTACATAATCCTCCATTCCTAATTCCATTACTATAACCTTTCTCGTCTTTTTTGATTATTTCGCTATCGTGTTCGGTAAATAATACTTTGCCTTTGTTTATCACAGAATATTTGTCCTACACCTAGCAAAGTTATATGTTAAGTTATCTACGTGCTCAACCTTTTCAATTATTAGGAAGTCTTTGAGAAAATCGTACCTTTGCCTATGAATTTTACCCACGCAAGTTGCTTCCCAAAGATTACGTTTCTTCGTTGTATGCTTGTGTAGAAAAAACAACTTTCGATTAGCGGTCATGTGTTTTTGAGCATAACACTATTTTAATCCACATCACCGGGTTTCCAATTTATTCTAATCATACATTCATCGGCGCTTGAGCTACAAAGACAAGTTTCAGCTTAAGTTCATTGTTCCATTTCATCTTCTCTCATTATCGGCTCATGGTCCTCCAATAAATGCTCTTTGATCGTTGTTCTTTAGCGCTTTGAACATTCACCATGATGATTTGGATCACCACATCTAAAAATATTTTCTTATTCACTTTACCATAATCCATCATTCTACTTCTTTGAAGTTTTTCTATCGCCTCGTGGCTTGTCTTACACATCGCCATCGTCTCTTATGAAGAATTTCTTGAATTCTTATACGCAGAGCATAATCTTCGTCCTTCACTACGGATGCTTTGAGCTATCTTCATCACATACTTCCTTTCACCTTTAATTAAGACTCTACTGTTGTTCTTTCTTGCCTTGATAATTTCAAAATCTTTCTTTATTACCTCTTCATAAACATTCAAGTTTCAATAAGTTCGGTCAAGAGGTAAGGTTGTTAATTCTTTGATTCTTCAATCGCCGTGATTTTTTTGCCCCGCCATTTGGAATGTAATAGCCCTAAAAACCTCCTAAACACATCTTGCTATACAAAACTTCATCAATGTGGCTTTTAACTAGTAGATAATACTGTTATATATTTTGCAAATGCATTATCTATTGATTTCCTCTTTCCGGAATCGTAAATTGTTTCATCTTGTGTGATCAAGAAGATCTATTTTTGTTAGCTTCGACTTGATTATTACCTTGATGATATTAACAAAGTATTCCAATTCTTTGCGGTTTGACACATAAAAATTCTTATGATCTAATTCTTATTAATTTTAAACTTTTTTTAGATGGGTGGTTGCGTTTAATTGACTTTAAAATTTATTAATTTGAAGTGATGCGTAATATTTTCGTAGCAAAGCATTATAAATTACCATATTAGCTTTATTATTTTTAGCAAGTTTCTTATTAAGTTCATCATTTTGTTTATAAAAGGTACTACTTCATCCTTTTTAGTTTTGGGATTATTTTGAATAGGAGGAAAATCAACCTCGGTAATAACATGCCAAAGATCTAGATCTTTTGATTTCACATAAGTTTCGAATCTTTTTTTTTCCAATAAATAAATCCATCACTTTCAAATAGTGGTGGTCTTTGCATAGATTGCCCTTCTAAATATTTTTTTGATTCCATAGATCGATTCAAGTTTTAAAATATAATTTATTTTAAAAATCTTGTTTAGCGTGGCTCTGATACCAATTGTGGAAAACTAGAAGGGGGGGTGAACAGTTTACCGCTTTTTAATTTAAGGTTTTAAAATGTTCGTAAAAATTCTAGATTCAACTTTATGTGAATTCAATACTTGCACAATATAAACAATATACCTATCTAAACAATTAATAAGATAGTTATGAGAAAGTAATGCAAAACAAGAGATAAGAGTAAGAACAATCAAACCACAACGCGAGGATTTATAGTGGTTCAGCAACGAAGCACCTCTTCGCCCTACTCCACTCCCCGAGCACCTAACTCGAGAGTTTTCTTCACTATGTCAACAAGCTCCCTTATGGCGGAGAAAACCGTACACAACGTTGCTTACACCGATTTACGACACAAAGCTAAATGTCGAGTTCTAATCTTAGCTAGAACCAATCTATCACAACACAACTTCACGACTTGTTCCACACTTCACAACAATCAAGACTCTTATCACAACTTCAAGACTTCTTCACAACACTACTTATATCACAACTATCTAGCACTACTCGGTAAGATCACCACGATCTAACTAATACTTACAAAGATCACCAAGATCTAGCAACTACAACAACGTTACAAAATTATAAAAAGATTTACAAGTTATGATAATGAAATTCAATAAGATTGCAACAACACGTAAAGGTGTAATACTTCTTCACTTGATGATAGAAGTATTCTTCTCTTGCACTTGAGGAATTGAGCTTGGATCACTTGGAAACAAAGCTTTATGATTAAATGATCAAAGGATTTTAGAGAGGATATGTGGGCTATTTTGGGCAGAAAGAATGAGTGCAAAAGGTAAGAAAATAGTGGAGAAAAGTTCCGTATTTATTAGGACAACTGGGGGAGCATCTATTCATAGGGGCGTTCCCTTAAATAGGGTGCCGGTCCCCTTAAAATTAAGGGGCCCCCGTTTATTTTAAGGGGCCCCTAGGCTAGGGCCATCCCCAGTATGTCTTTTGTGTAGGGGAGGGGAATTCTCCTAAAACTGTTCTAGCCGTTTTATAGTCAGAAAATTGAATCAAAATGTTTATTTTGGAATAAAATATTTCTTATATTGAGAAAATGTTTTGTAATGTTTATAAAAATGTTTACAAACATTTTATATAAGTTTTTGAGTTGAATAACAATTTCCTTGATCATAAAATCATTAAGTATTTATTATTCATACCTTTAAGTGATATAATTATCGAAATGAAAATTTACTACTAATTAGCATGTTTACGTTTAATTTTATAATTGAACGTTTTAATTTTGTGATTATCAAAACGTAAAGATTGTGAAAATATTAATAATATTTTTAGGCATTATATTTTGTCAACAAGAATGTTGGTAATCAGAATGGGTATAATGCAGTACAGAATGTCAAGAATCAGGTTGTTTAGAATGCAGTTCAGAATTCGGGCATTCAGAATGTTAGAAATCAGAATGGGCTTATTGTTGTTCCGGGGATTGCTAATCAGAATCCGAATGGGAATGGTAATGTTGTAGCAAAAAAACCCCAACGGGGCTGAGGGTAATAGCGATAGGGAAAATGGTAATCAGTATAAGGTGTTTCAACTGAAGTATGATTGGGTCCATCTTGCCAAGGCAACTGCATAGTCCAACTAAGTGAGAAGTATGTTGCTTATCTTCAGAGTCAGCTGCTGATTGCTCAAAAGGAAGAAGCAGGAATTCAACTCCAAGAGCAGAAGAATTTGATTGAGTGGCTACTACTGCAGCGGATCTGATGAGATGAGGAAGTAAATGCAAACTGCATTTGAGATGCTAATTTGCAGCGTAGCATCGACATCAGGGACTCAGAGTGACAAAGCTCCCGTCTATGACTCAGGAGCGAGATCACTAGGTACACAACTCACTATGACAAATTGCTATATAATTAATATTTAATATGTTTACTCAAGAGGAGCAGTATATTGAACTACTCGAGCCCATTCCTAAACCACACCAAGTATAACATAATGATAGTAATGTTATTTCTGAGGTTTCTAGTGTGGAACAAGATGGAGGAACAATAAATCAACATCCTGTAACTATTGAGGAAACACGTGCTTATTTTGAATCATTATATAATAATTTGGCAATTGAATTTGAAAAAGTCAACACGGTCAATCATAAGTTGAGAGAAACTAATGCTGATTTGACCACTGAGCTTGCTAGATATAAAAATCAAGAAAGGTGTTTTGAAATTAGTCAAGAAAAATATGACAAACTTAAAAGGTGTTATCAAAAGTCTGTTTATCAAGAGCAATGTCTTACTAAAAAGATAAATGCACTTCACTTAAGTTTCGTTAAACAAATAACGACTTTGAATGAGGAAATTTCAAATTTAAAATAACCAGCTTTCGAAGTAAAAATCAACTGTTTCTTCTCTTCTTGAAGAAAAGAAAAGGTTGAAGTCTATTTTTCAAAATACGCGAAGACGAGCTTCTTGATAAACAAATTTAACTTGAGAATAAGAATAATTGAATAAGATAATATTTTGGGTTTAAAAAACGGTCAATCGATTCAAACGATGCACATGCTTTCACTTAAGCCAGACTCGTTTTACCACACTGAACAAAAAATGGCTTTGGGTTATCAAAATTCTTTTTATCTCAAGCAAGCTCAACAGAAACAACAGAGTTTGTATAATGGAAAAATTCTATTAGAAAAACATGATCCTCCTGCTGTGTATGATTCGGAGGAGACACTGCAACTTGCTCAAGAGAGTCGCTTAAAATGAAACAATTGAACAAAGAAATAAAACCAGAAAATTATACAAAGATTAATCATCTTTCGGGGGTTTTTGTTTCTCTAACGGCCAAGTCACGTGAAGAGTTATATTTTTCAAATACTTCCAAAACGGACAATGTTTCTAAACCAATTTCAATACCAAATGAAGAGTTTTTTCGATATTACTAACACCAAGTATTGCACAAAAATTTCTAAATAAGGTAAAAAGCACCATTGTAACTCTTCAACGTGTTGTCAAACAAAAAAATGACTTTAGATATACACCAACTAGTTCGTCTTGTTGTCACCAAAGAGATTCACAAAATTGGTAAAGGATAAAAATTTACTTCCCTATCATTAACAAAGTTGATGCCTAGATATAGCAAAATTTCGAAATACAATTATTGAAAGAACAGCCAAATTTTGTTCGAAGACTTCAAATCTCTTTGCAAAAGAAGCTGGTGAAATCTCTTGCCAAACACAGAGAGGGCGTTTGAATTGGAAAAATTGAGCGACCTCTTTGAGAGCAGTTTGTTAACATTTCACATTTCACAAGGATCATTTCCTGACTCAATTATTTTCATTATTTATTTTTAGGGTTTTACGCGTTCGCTTTTAATTATTATCTTATAGTTAAATCGCGTAAACTAAAAATCATCATTCAACGTAAACGAACACCAAACAAGTTAAAAGTTTACATCAAGCAAGTGTTTATATAAATATAAGAGTATAATTTATAACTTTTCATAATTTATTTTTATTGGTTACGTAAAACGCTTACGTTTCGCAATAAATTGCATTCGGGCATACCCGGAAGCACCTATACCTATCTATACTTAAATAAATACCCACATTTATACCCAATACATAAAAATTAATTAATTTATAAACGAAATAAGCCTCATGGCCGGTTAGGAGACTATACATAAGAAATAAATCCTAAAGACCCACTAACTCTTACCTTTATATGTTATAAACCTTACACACTAGTACCTCATCCCATGTATCCATAAATTGGCACATCACATGTACCCTAAACACCATTTTAGCCGTGTATGAGTCTTGGGAGGAGGAGAGCTCTTTGCATTTGTACTTGAAACCACTAACAACCTTATGGTTTAATTTAAGGTAGTGGAGATTAAGGACAGTCCCAAGATGTTATAAGTAGTAAGTTACATGTAACTAACTCATACACTTTCTCATTTACAAAAAAAACACTCATACTCTCTTAAAAATAAGCAGCGAGGGCAGCGCTACAGCGGCAAACATTCTAAGCTATGTTTCATATTCTTATTATTTTCTAAGCATATCTGTATTCTATGTCATTTTAAGATCATCTAAGGTTACTCAATGTTATTACAAGCTTGGATTTGGGTTTAACAAGGATTAATCAAGAAAACATATTTATGGTTTTCTTGATTAGGGGTTTTTGGAATTTGGACATATAGCTTTGGCTACGGTTTTTTATCTTGTGTTCATCATTTTGCACCTCTTCTATAAGGTCTAATTTAAGTATTTCATTTCCATTCATTCATTATCTTATGTGTACATACTTGTTATATACGTTAAACACCACATAGATTCATTTTTGTGATATATGAAGTATTTTGAGGCTTATAAAAATTCGAATTCACTTATTCCATGGTGAAGTAATACTTGGAAAAAAAAGTACATTCTTGGTATAAAGTTGTTAATAAATTTGCTGCTCTGGACTCTATCGCATAGTTTACTAAAGGTTGAGCGAGAATAGTTGAAGGTTTATTTACAAGTTTATGTATAAAAATATCATGAGGACATGGATTTCATTTGGACAAGTATTGTGGACATTTATAAGACTTAATATATGTGAGAAATATGGTATAACACTTGGTGAAAGAATGGTGCAAAGTTTCTAAATAAAAGGAATTATAAAACTTGTTTTATTAATCACAAAACCCTAATTAATTTTATAACCTACTGTTTGAATTCGTGTATAAGGGTATACATTTTATATTTTATTCAATTAGTACTTATCACAAGGATCGTAAGCATATAAGAAACTTGAAAAACCGAGCAATAACGAAGGAGATATGACATTTTTAAGTTTACAATAATTAAATGGATAAAAGTATTTTTATAAAAGTTATTTTATAAAAATATTTATTAGTTTGGGGGGGTGGGGAGGGGGTGGGGGGTGGGGGGGGAGGTAGGGGTGGTGGGTGTGGTGGGGGGTGGGGGGTGGGGGGGGGGTAAAGTATTGCTGTTTCAGATCTGATATATTAAGGGAAATATTTTATAAGAAGAAAGTAGCCTGCTACGTGTCATGACGAAAGTCCAAACATGTCAGAATGATCTAGCGACTCAAAAAACCGATTTAAAAATAAGGTGAAACGTTATTTAGTCATCACGTGAGAGAATAATGTAGAAAAAAAGTATTTTAATAAAAAGAGCGCGCAATTGACTCTGCAGCGCAGAGCGATAGTGGTCTAGTAGAACGTTCACACAGTATACTATTGGGAAATAATTTTTATAAATAGAGCTTTTAATTACGAAGACGTGGACATAGGAATCACTAAAAACCGAATTAAAACGAACAAGATACAATTAAAATACGATTTTGATAATTAAAATTATAAAAAGTATAGCGATCACACAGACGAGAGTAAAGTGTGGTGGTCCGGGGGTCAGAAGACTGTTCATAACATGCCAATTTAAAATTTGGGTTAGACTTCAAATACAATCCTAACATATAAAGAACAAGCAAACATTACAATATGAGTAAGTTATGACTTTTGGAAGGTTACGACAATTAATTATATAAAAGTAGTTTTATATAATTTTATAAAAACAATTAGAACTACTGTTCATCAGGGGATAATATTATAAATATAATATTTTGATAATATATTTTCTTAATACGAAACCGTGGACATAAGAAACACTTGAAACGGGGTTTAAACGGTAAAGATACGAGGTTTATAAAACCGTGTACACTATCTTCATTTTTGTGCACTATTTAATAAAAACAATTCCCGGGAATATCTCTTCCGGAATCTTTTTATTATTGATTCTTACTTGTGTATTTTAAGTGTATACTATCAACGAATCAGCTTCTCTTGTACTCCTCTGATTCCCGTGTCCGTGTTTGCCCGTTTTTGACGGTTTTCATGCGATTTTTGATATATCCGTACCTGCACACACAAAACACAAAAACAAGTATATTTTTGCCATTTTAAGTATGTTTTTAGTCATTTAGGGTCATTTTTGGTGTTAACAGATATGTGTATTTTACACCTATCACTCACCAACTGATTCAAACCCCGAATAGGGTTGTCAAACCCAATAGATCTATTTAATGCATTAGCGTTCACCTGCATCTAGGCAACTAACGGTCACACAGTAAAAGACATATACTCAATAGTGAATGGAATCATATTTAGTATCAAAACATATTGCGTTCTCATTTTCATAAAACAGCAAGTATCCCCCTCGCGGGTTAAAAACATTTAAAATAGTTCAAAAGCGGGGCTATAAACTCACCTTGATCGAAACCGAAGATCAACTAACCGAAACTATCACAAACTACTCGACAACAAGCTCAACCACGACCTATAATTTATGTCGTTCAATTATTATATCGTAAGATACGATCGGATAGTGCGCGCATCGCAACTATAAAAATAGTATAAATATACAAACACATGTGATGAGAAATCCACTTGCACGTCCTAGATCCTAAACTCTACATAATTGAGTTACGATCATTCTCTCGTTTATTTTATACGTTGCTTAATCGAAAACTTTCTATTTTTGGAAACTTTCTATTTTTAGAAAGTTACTATTTTCGGAAAGTTACCATTTTTAGTAGGTCTCGTCTTCTAATTTTATTTATGATAATATTTAGTTATCTCGTCGAACTTTCGACATTCAATTTGATTATCGTTTACTCGTATCGGTATTATATTCGAATAGTTCAAAAGTTTCTATTTTTAGAATCTTCTTCGTTCATAACAATAGTTAAGTCTAAAATATTATACTTGTACTAATAGTAGCGTTTATTATTTTATAACATCCGACAAGTTTAGAATCTACCCGTTGACTTTCAAAACTTTATTTGACTTTGACTTTATATATATATATAATTAAATCTGACCCGCTCAAAACGACCCGTTATATCACATTTTCACGACTCGGACTCAAAAGAGATTTTATGCAAAACGACATTCCGGACAACTTTTTAGTTTTAGCCGAGACCCGAAACTCGACAGAAAATGACCAAAATGCCCCTGCAAGTTTCTGCAGGAACTTGTGGCATTTTAATAAAAGTGCAGATTTTGACCTTGGGTTTTGACCCGTTATTACTCGATTTTAAAACTAGCAAGCCTCGCGGCAAAGTAAAACGTCATTCCGAGCAACTTTCGTGTTTCGCCGGAAGGCCGAAACGGACTCGAAAGTGCTCAAAACGGGCGTTTAAATTTCTGTCAGCAACTAGCAATTTTCCAAAATGCTGAATTTTTACACTTAAAACGTATATCTCGTTTTAGCTCTAGTTTCTTCGTTATTAGGAGTTAGAAGCTTCATTTTATGTCAAAACAATCCTCTAAGAAAGCTTTATCATACTTTTCAATCAAAAATCAGATTTCACAAAATCTTGACCCTCGATGGATGAACACACTTGTTCCTTGTTCCTTTTTGGTCGCGACTTCGGGTACAAAACCAAACCAAAACCAAATCCAAATCCAACTCTAATCAAACCAAATCAACCTAAACTAGTTTTGATTAATGTTCAAACAATCAAACACACTTTGTGTGTCTTCCCTTTGGTTCGAACCCACGACCGAACCCAAAACCTTTTATTTTTCGATTTAAATCTCCCACCAATCTTCTTATAATATCTCCCTACTAATCTAACTAACCTTAATAACACTTCCTTATTTTTATTCAAGAAATCATCCAAATTTCAAACATGCAAGAACATCTTGCATGTGCCTTTTTCTTTCATTGATGATCACCTAGACACCTTTTAAGAGATTTAGGATGACTAGAAAATCAAAACACCAAGAGGGAGATTGTTTGTATGCTCGTTCAAACTCAAAAGAAAGAAGGAAAAGAAAACAATGTTCCAACTTGGTTCTTGATTAGGCTAAACCATTTTTGAGTGAGGTTAATATAGATTTCAATAATCAAAATTGATTGATAGTGAGTGTGTTTGTATGTGTTGCCGTTCGAAAGAGAGGGAGCAAGAGAAGAAGAAAAACCACATTTTTTAACTAGGTTACTTGTGAATATGTAAAGGTTATAGACAAAAATTGGGAGTATCAAGCAATGATGATTACATCTTTGGAAGAATAAAAGTTTGTGTGTTGGAGGAGTATATAGCCGGCTATGTATGAGCTAGGCATGCATGTTTTTTTTTTGATTTTATTACTTGCAATTTACTTGTGTATATTTAATTAAAAGTGACATTTATACAAGGTAAATGTAAACATGTTTATTTAAATAAATCGCGAGCTTCAGGCCAAAGTCAAGGAACAAAGTTGACAAGGTTCGAAAAATAATAATTTGCGACCATAGAAATAATAACGAGACGCGTTGTAAATTTTTACAATGCTCAAAACGATTAACGAACGCGCGGTCAAACGTTGACTCGAGAAACGCCAAAAATAAAAATTTCTAATTTTCATTCGTAATAAAAATGCGAAAATAATTATTTACGACAATTAAAATTTAAATGTCGACGTTCGTTCACACGAATTTATAAAGTAATAAGTATGACGTCGAATTCGCGATCGTCCTACGCATTGAAAAACTCGGGTTGTTACAGCAAATGTCTCAAATATTGCAAATCAAACGAAATATATGCCACAGGTCAAGAAACCTAAGAAAGTAGGGTTCTCTGAAAGACTTGCTTCACCTAAGCCTAGTAAACCTATAATGTGCCTTAGGTGGTCACCCACTGGAAAGATGTTTGACATTAAAGGAAAGTTAATTGCATCTAGTGAATCTAATGATGATAATGCATGTATGTCTAACCCTCGGGAACCTACAATCAAACGGTTTCCAAATTCCACTTCTTCTCTTGGCAGGTTATCCAAATATGTTTATGGTGCGTCGACTCGGGTTGTTCCAAGCATATGACCGGGAATCTAAAGCTTCTCATCAATTTCGTCTGGAAGTTTTTGGGAACCGTTCGCTTTGGAAATGATCATGTAGCTGCAATTCTGGGTTTCGGTGATCTTCAATGGGGAAATATTTTGATCACCAGGGTTTATTTCGTTGAGGGCTTGGGGCACAACCTGTTCTCGGTTGGGCAGTTTTGTGATTCAGATCTAGAGGTCGCTTTTAGAAGAAACACATGTTTCGTCAGAAATCTCAAAGGAGTTGATTTGTTAAAAGGAAATCGCACAACAAACCTTTACACCATCAATCTCCATGATATGGCCTCTGCATCTCCAATTTGCCTCATGGCTCGGGCTACTTCTACCAAGTCGTGGTTATGGCATCAACGTTTATCCCACCTCAACTTCGACACCCCATAAAGTTCTTGCCAGAGAAACGTCTTGTCACCGGTCTTCTAAAGTTCAAATACCATAAAGAACATCTTTGTCCCTCATGTGAGCAAGGAAAAAGCAAAAGGGCATCTCACCCACCCAAACCAGTTCCAAATTCTAAGCAGAGGTTACACCTTCTTCATATGGATTTGTGTGGTCCAATGAGAATCGCAAGCATAAATGGAAAGCGGTATGTTCTGGTGATTGTGGATGACTACTCTCGTTACACTTGGGTACTCTTCCTAAGACACATAGAGGAAGCACTAGAGGAGATTAAAACCTTTCTCAAGAAAATTACAGTTCTACTACAAGCTCCAGTCATTATTGTAAGAACCGACAATGGCACAGAATTCAAGAACCAAGTGCTTCAAGAATACTTTAATAGCGTTGGCATCTCTCACCAAGCATCTTCTGTCCGTACCCCTCAACAAAACGGAGTAGTGGAACTAAGAAACCGCACGCTAGTGGAGGCTGCTAGAACAATGTTGATCTTTTCTCGTGCACCGTTATTCTTATGGATTGAATCAATTACTACTGCGTGCTACACTCAAAACTGCTCCATCATTCACCATCAATTTGACAAAACACCATACGAGCTTATTAATGGTAGAAAACCAGATATCTCTTTTCTTTATGTATTCCGGGCTCTCTGCTATCCCAAGAATGATCGTGAAGATCTTGGAAAGCTTGGGGCAAAAGGTGATACTGGCTTTTTCATTGGTTATTCTGCTAATTCCTATGCTTACAGAGTTTACAACTGAAGGACAAAGAAAATCATGGAGACAATGAATGTGATATTTGATGAGCTTTCAGCTATGGCTTTTGAACAAAGCAGTTTAAAACCCGGGCTTTAAAGTATGACTTCTGGATATATCAGTTTAGAACTCGATCTTACTTATGCCCTATCAATAATAACAACTCAACAACCAACTAAAGGCTAATTAGATTTACTGTTAGAAGCTATGTATGATGATCATATTGGTGGTCAACCGTCAGCTACTCCAAGAACTGTTCTGGCTGCTTAAGCACCTCAAGTTCTTCAGACTCTAACAGCAACTACAACAACAGCAGACACCGCCTTGACACCAACAAATTCATCCTCTCACGCAACAAGTATTCCAAACACTTCTCACGATGTTGACGAGCTTAAAACATAACAACAACATGTTCAGCATCAACCCGCAACAAATGTTGACACTGTTCCGAATGCTATGTTCGATGACACTACGTTTGTAAATCCTTTTGCTACTCCATCCATAAGTGCTATTGAATCATCATCTTCACAATATGTGGATCCATCGAACATGCATATGTTTTATCAACCTTACCCTCATGAATATCAATGGACTAAGGATCACCCTCTAGAATAAGTGATAGGAGAACTCACACGACCAGTTTTGACAAGAAATCAATTAAGAACATATGGTGACATGTTCATGTACGCATTAACTGTGAGCATTATGGAACAAAAAATGTCAAAGAGGCTATGACCGATCCTGCATAGATTGAATCAATGCAAGAAGAACTTATTCAGTTCAAAAGGCTTGATGTCGGGTTTCGTGTCAGGTCAGAAATTGCCACCCCTAATTCCAACTATCTAATTGTTCCTCCGCTTCCTCCAAAATTTAATGAAACATGTACAATTTCAAATTTTCCATTCTAAAGTTTACTTATCAGTAAAGGTGATTGAAGTGTTGAGAGGCAATGAGAAAAAGGTAGAGAATACTTAATACTCCGTAGTAGATTTTGCAATATCAACTCATTTACTTGAAATACAGATAAATATTTCAATGTCACTTAGACAATCTTTTGTTGACTAAAACAACTCAAAAAGTATTTCGGATTGACCCAAAACCACCCATTTTAGACTATTCAAAATTGGTTTTTGGTTCTGTTGAGTTGTTACAAATAAGAAAAACAGAACATAACTCATGAAGACATCCACAACACATTTGCTTAAATGCGTATTACAGCCCACTCTACAAACATCATTGGCGTAACACAGTGAACTATGGGACGAAGCAGACCTAGTTGTAACACCCCCAAAATGGGTCGCAGCGGAATATGATGTTCTGGGGGTATTACTTCATAGATCAATAGCACAAGATATGA
>BQNB010117221.1:0-21210 GCA_026074375.1 Tanacetum coccineum
AAAGATAATGACAAAGGCTAAAGATCAAAGATCACAAAGCATGAAGGAACAATCCTACAACGTAGACAGAGACAAAGAACACAAGAGCTTATCGACAAAAGCAATCTCATTGATCTCACGAAGGAGTGTCACAATGAACTCACTTTGAGGGAGATTGTTAGCCTTAAATAATGAGTCAAACACGGAAGTTCGTTCATTTAGAATATTAAGTCTCGGTCATTCAAATATGTAACGTTGTAATAGGCTAGAACGGGTAAACAGGCTCATTTAATGTAATCTAACCAGTCACGTGTATCGGGCGAAAGCCTAAGTAAACCTGAGCCTGACCCGTAGAATAACTAAAGGCATGAAAGCCTTTTAGTTGGATACATATACACCTCACCAAGGAAGGTGAGGTGGTTGGTTCATTTGTAACATTCCATTTTGCAAGTAAACTCTCCCAACTTTTATTCTCTCTACTTTCTCTCTCTTATTTCTCTCTCTACATTTCTTCTCATCATCTCCTAGCTTAATTTCTTGTTCATAATTATGAAGTGAAGTGATTTCTTGGTTCCTACAATTGGTATCAGTCGCCTCGGGTGGATTGTGTTTGTGTACAAATTTTTTTTGTGGTTTATAAGCTTCTTTAAGCTTATTTCGTGGCTTATTCATAGTATAAGCTCATGAATTCGAAGATTGGTTAAATTTTTGGAAGAAAATCGTGTACTTTTGTGCTTATTGTTCTTCCTAGATCACGTGTTAGCAAATTCGTGGCTAGAAATTTCACCTTTCTTAGTTTTATTTTTGATTTTCTAAGTTGTGTTTTGACTAAAAGGTTGTTGTTTGATCCGAAAAGCTTGTACTTTCTTGTTTAGAATACTTGTAATAGCTTATTTAGGTTAGTGGTTAGCTTATTTCATAAGCAAGTTGGAAGATTTGGGCTTATTCACAAATTTGAAGTTTTTTTCTTCGTTGTGTTTTGTTAAAAAACAAACAAGTACCGTAATTGAAAAGACCCCTGAAAATGACTTGTACTTGTTGCGTTTTATGTACTTCAGCAGGTTGCGTTTGGTGAAGATACTCTTGAGTTTTGTCTAGAAAAACTTGCGTTTTGTCTAGAAAAACTTGCGTTTTGATCTTGCGGTTTGCCTAGAAGAATCATTGCGTTTTATTGAAACTTGCGTTTTGCAAGTGATTGAAGACCTTTATAGCTAGCAAACAAAACAAAACTCTGCCAAAATTTTCTAAATGTTGCGTTTTGTGAAGAAAATCGCATTGCGTTTTGTTAAAAAGAGTTACGTTTTGCTCTTGCTGTTTGTCTAGAAAACTTGCGTTTTGCTCTTGCGGTTTGTCTAGAAAACTTGCGTTTTGCTCTTGCGGTTTGTCTAGAAAACTTGCGTTTTGTGGAAAAATCTTGCGGTTTGTCAAAATTCAAAGATTGCGATTTGTCTAAGTTTCTTCCTGCGTTTTGTCCAAGAATCAATGTTGCGGTTTGTCTAACAGTAATACTAGACTGCGTTTTGTCAAGACATCATTACGTTTTCTCTCATTACAAGACACTGCGTTTTGTAATTTTCTAAATGTTGCGTTTTGTGAAGAAAATCGCATTGCGTTTTATTAAGAAGAGTTGCGTTTTGCTCTTGCGATTTGTCTAGAAAACTTGCGTTTTGTGGAAAAATCTTGCGATTTGTCTGAGTTTCTTCCTACGTTTTGTCCAAGAATCAATGTTGCAGTTTGTCTAACAATAATAGTAGATTGCGTTTTGTCAAGACATCATTGCGTTTTGTCTCATTACAAGAAACTGCGTTTTTGTCAGACTTGAGCAATTGCGTTTTGTCAAAAACTTTGGCATTGCGTTTTGTGACCTAGTTGCGTTTTGTCAACATTTTGGGACTTGGACTTTGAGACTTGTAACGGACATAGAAATTAACAACAAACCTCAAGGACTAATTAAACGAACTTTGGACTTTAATTCGGACTACAAGGACAATTAATCAACAACAACAAACATAATCAACAAACTTTAACATCAACAATTAACTTTTCACGGTTTCTTCTCGATTTTGTAAAATCCCGCGAAAGAACTCAATTTCTCGGTTTAAATCTTTGACTTGTAAAATCCCGTGGAAATTAATTACTTTCAATTAATCACAACACATCTACTTAAGATCCACTTTATCACTTCATAATTCAACAATCATTCATCATGACTACTCCAATTGTAACTTCCACAACCGACAGTCAAATGCATAACAACATAATGGCAGCTGGTTCAAGGGATCGTCCACCAATGCTTGCAACAGGACGATATGCACAATGGCGATCACGGTTCTTACGATACATTGATACAAGACCAAATGGTGATGCCTTACGGAAGTGCATTCTCAAAGGTCCTTACACTCCAACGATTGTCACAACACCAGCTGTTCCTGCAACAGAGGATTCTCCAGCAGTTCCTGAACAAACAACAGTCGAGACAATTATGAATATGACTCCTGAAAACAGAGCTCATTTTGAATCAGAAAAAGAAGCGATTCATTTGATATTGACTGGAATTGGAGATGAAATATACTCAACTGTTGATGCATGTCAGACAGCTCAAGAAATGTGGGAAGCCATCGAAAGGCTACAACAAGGTGAATCACTCAATATTCAAGATGTCAAGACAAACTTATTTTGGGAGTTTGGTCAATTCACCTCTCACGATGGAGAAACAATTGAGTCTTACTACACAAGATTCTACAAGATGATGAATGAAATGATCAGAAACAATTTGACAGTTGCAACGATGCAAGTCAATGTTCAATTTCTTCAACAACTTCAACCAGAATGGTCAAGATTTGTCACGATTGTGAAGCAACAACACAAGTTGGATGAAGTTTCATATCACAAACTCTTTGACATTCTGAAACAATACCAAAAGGAAGTTAATGAACTCCGTGCTGAAAGAATGGCCAAGAATGCTAACCCATTAGCACTTGTTGCTACTGCTCAAACACTTCAAGACCCTTATTACCAAACATCAAAACCTCACAAATCATATGCACCAACATCAAAAGCTTCACTTCCAACCAGATCTCATGCAACTACAAGATACAAAGGCAAAGAGATAGCCAAACCAATCACACCACCATCTGAGTCAGCTTCTGAAGAAGACAGTGATCCTGAACAAGCTCAGAGGGATAAAGACATGCAGAAAAATTTGGCTCTCATTGCAAAGTACTTCAAGAAAATCTACAAACCTACCAACAACAACCTCAGAACTTCCTCAAACACCAGAAACAAGAATGTGGATACTACTCCAAGGTACAAGAATGACAATCAGACTGGACAGTTTGGGAATCAGAGGGCAGTGAATGTTGTTGGGGCTAGGGAAACTGTAGGTGGTCCAGTAGTGCAACAGTCTGGGATACAGTGTTTTAACTGCAAGGAATTTGGTCATTATGCTAAGGAATGCAGAAAGCCAAAACGGGTTAAAGACTCCACGTATCACAAGGAAAAGATGTTGCTGTATAAACAAGCTGAGAAAGGTGTTCAACTTCAAGCAGAGCAATCTGACTGGCTAGCAGACACGGATGAAGAGATTGATGAACAAGAGTTGGAAGCACATTACAGTTACATGGCAAAGATTCAGGAGGTTCCTAATGCAGACTCAGGCACAGACGCTGAGCCATTGGAACAGGTACAATACGATACTAACGATAATGTGTTTGCCAATGACATACAACATTTTGACCAATCTGAATACATTAGTAACACATGTGTAGTGGAAATGGGTGATAGTAATGTCACTCCTGACTCACTAGATATGTGTGATAATGATATTCAGGATGACTAAAATGATGTAGAATGTGATGATGAGCGTGTTGCACTTGCTAATTTAAAGCTTGATGTCGATGAAAACAAAAAGATTCAAAAGCAATTAAAGAAAGCAAATGCAACATTGACTCACGAGTTAACTGAGTGCAAATCTATTCTTGCGAAAACTAGTAGAACTCTAGGGGAATCTAATAGTATTCGGGAATAGAATGCTATTTTCACTTCAATAAACAGACAGAGATTGAGAGGTCAAGGCCTTTAATATCGTACAGGTGACATGACAAATTGATCTCATCTAGGTTCAATGAAACACTAGGTCGGACTATCTCAGCATCAAGGAAAGAAAATCTGACATCAAAGAAAGTATAAACAGTTAAAGCCCTATGAAATTTCAGTTATCAAAGAGAAACATGTGATTAGTCAAACAGTCTATTTCATACAACCCAAATCACATTACGAAGGTCTTATCAAGGAGAAAACAAAGGTAATAACGGATTTGAAGCTTAAGGAAGAAAAAGATATTGACAAAATGATTTCAATGGAAAACCAGTTAAAGTTTTTGAATGAAATTGTTTACAAACAGAGTCAATCAATCCAAACCATTCATATGTTAGCACCCAAATGCCCTACATTTAATGGAAGACCTACCTACTGTCAATCCAACGGTACCTACAAAAAGACACACAAAAATGAGATACCATGTTTGTATGCGATCCCGCATGACCAATCTGATCCTGCAAACAGA
This sequence comes from Tanacetum coccineum, assembly GCA_026074375.1. Taxonomy (NCBI): domain Eukaryota; kingdom Viridiplantae; phylum Streptophyta; class Magnoliopsida; order Asterales; family Asteraceae; genus Tanacetum; species Tanacetum coccineum. The sequence continues at coordinate 4,544 of BQNB010117221.1, forward strand.
CTTGTCCCCAATCGGGAAGAGACTCTGACTCTTGAGAACGAGAGTCGATCAAAATTAAATAAAGACTTAGTGAAACCTTTTGACTACACAAAGTTAAATAGTCTTTATAAAATTTTTAAGCCCCCGACTCGGCATTATGAAATTTCAGAACGTTAAGCACAGGCAAATGAAATAAGAAAGAAAATGTGGAGAAAATCATTTGTGAAAAGAAAACCAAATATTTTCAAAACATAGATTTTATACCAATCTCTAAATCAATACGCAAAAGTAGACAAGCAATAAATGTCATGACGAAAAACATTTAAACATCTGAAAGAAATTGTCAATCAAGCATGGTAAAACATTCAATGACCTGCATCCATCCTTCGTAACCCAACTACGCAAGATATTGGAATCCTAGTTATGATATGATCTTTGCGATCCCCTTCCCTTAAAGACATTAGAATGATAGTTATCGCATTTGTACATGACTTAAAGCAAGAAATGCATGCAGATTTAAAGTATGTTGAATCTCTTAGAAGATGACTTATGAACTTGAATCTGATAAGGCAGAATTTTCCAGCATGTATGATATGCTTTTGCAAGAATGTGTGTCTAAAGATGTTATGTGTTCTTATTTGTAATCTTCAACTGATTTAGATGAGATCACTGAATTACAATGCTTATATCTTCATAAAGTCAGGGAATGTGACTGTCTTGCATAAAAGCTTTCTGAACAAACTGAATTTGTAAGTAAAGAGATTTACACTGAGCTTTTACGGAGTTTTGCTAAATTAGAAAAAACTAATTTTCTCTGAAATCGCTTTACAAGAAATGTCCAAGAAATAATGAAAAAATGACACAGTTTGCAAAGAAAAGGCATCAAATGTATTTCGAAAGGAACGTGAACAATATTTGGAAATACAAGATTTGAAAGCTCAACTGCAAGACAAGAACATTGCAATCAGTGAGTTAAAGAAACTCATTGACAAATGCAAAGGAAAATCTATGGACACTAAGTTTGATAAACCATCTGTTGTTCGACAACCAAATGCTCAAAGGATTCCAAAACCATCAGTTTTAGGAAAACCGGCTCCTTTTTCAAACTCTCTTGAGAGAACAAATTTTGCAAAGAAAAAGTCAGTTTTAAAAACTAATGAGTCAGAGGGTTTATAAAAAACAGTCACTCCACAGAATTTACCTCAAAAAGCAACGCAAGCTGTAAGAAACTTAAATGTGATTAAACCAGGCATGTATCGAATTGCAAGTAGTACCACACAAACTAGAGCACCACAGTTGAATCAGACTTCTAGGAATACTAATCCTCGCGTATCTACATCTACAGGAGTAGCTCACAAAACTAATGTCTGCAGACCACAGCCTAGGAGCAATCAAACGAAAGATAAGGTCGTGCCAAACACTAGTCATGTGAAGTTTAAGAAGACTGAAGTAGAAGAACACCCTAGGATTTCTAGTATTTCTAATCAAACAAAGTCTGTAACTGCGTGTAATGACAGTTTAAATTCCAGAACTTCGAATGTTAATGCTGTTTGTGCTACTTGTGGAAAATGTGTGTTTAATTCGAATCATGATGCTTGTGTATCTAAGTTCTTGAATGACGTGAATGCTAGAACTAAGAAGCCTAATGTAGTGCCTATTAGTACTAGAAAACCCAAAAGTCAAGCGAACAAATCTGTTGCAACACCCCATAAGAAAACAGTTGCATCAGAATCCACTATCACAAATTCAAAGAGTTACTATAGGATGTTGTATAAGAAGACTAGTAAGGCGTGGAAATGGTGCATAGCATAACAATTCCCATCATCATATACATGGGTTCCTAAGACAAAAAGGAAATGGGTACCTAAAGTTAGGAACGAAAGTGTGACTAAGAAAGTTAGTTTTTCCATAGATAATGTATCTAGGATAACTAATGTCTTAAAACTCACAAACACTTTAGGATCCAATATGTCATGTATTCCATCGTCCTCTAATTCTCTTGTAGATTGTACAACTCATCCTATTCATTGTTGACTCTGGATGCACAAAGCACATGACGAGCAATCTATCTCTGCTGTGCAATTTTGTTGAAAAATACTTGGGTACCGTTCGTTTTGGCAATGATCAATTTGCTCCAATTATTGGCTATGGAGATTTGGTTTAAGGAAATATCACGATCAAAAGGGTTTACTACGTCGAAGGTCTCAATCACAATCTTTTCTCAGTTGGTCAATTCTGTGATGCGGATTTGGAGGTTGCATTTCGGAAATCTACGTGTTTTGTTAGAGATCTTTAGGGAAACGACTTACTAACCGATAATCGTGGAACTGATCTCTATACAATTTCTCTTCAAGCAACATCTTCATCAACTCCAATCTGTCTCATGGCTAAAGCATCACAAACTCAAGCGTGGTTATGGCATCGAAGACTTTCTCATCTCAACTTCGACTACATCAACTTGCTTTCAAAGAAAGATGTTGTGATTGGTCTACCAAAACTGAAGTATGTCAAGGATCAACTATGTTCCTCTTGTGAAGTGAGTAAAGCAAAACGAAGTTCATTCAAGTCAAAGACTGTTCCAAGTTCGAAAGGACGGTTAAATTTGCTTCAAATGGACTTATGTGGTCTAATGCGGGTTGCAAGCATAAATGGGAAGAAATATATTCTGGTAATCGTCGACGACTACTCCAGATACACTTGGACTCTCTTTCTAAGTTCCAAGGATGAAACACTAGAAGTTTTAAAAGACTTTCTCACGATGATCCAAAGAAATCTTCAAGCCCCAGTAATTTCTGTTCGCACTGACAGAGGCACTGAGTTCTTAAACAAGACACTCAATACATTCTTTAAAGAAGAAGGAATTGAGCATCAAACATCTACTCCTCGAACATCTGAACAGAACGGCGTTGTCGAAAGACAAAACCGCACTCTAGTTGAGGCTGCTCGAACGATGCTTTCGGCTTCTAAACTTCCTTTATTCTTTTGGGCTGAAGCAATTGCAGCCGCATGCTATACTCAAAACAGATCAATCATCATCCCAACTCATGAGAAAATGGCATATCACGTCATTAATGACAGAAAACCCTCAATTAAACACCTTCACATCTTTGGTTGCACTTGTTACTTAACAAGAGATGGTGAAATTTTGGATAAGATGAAAGAAAAAGGGGATCCGTGCATTTTGGTGGGATACTCCACTCAGTCGAAGGGATATCGTGTCTACAACAAAAGAACAAAGTTGATAGGTGAATCCATCCATCTCAGATTTGATGAGATCAAAGAGATGTCAGAGACGTCTGTTGCTAAGTTCCATCACAAAAGGAGTTGGATCTTCTTTTCGGTCCTTTGTATGATGAATTTTTCAATGATGGTACTTCTCGTGTCAACAAGTCTTCTTCTCCCACCGATAATTCTGCTCCACAAGACACACACCCTTCAACGAATATTCACCCTACATCAGAACCATCAACTCTTACAAATGTTCATGTTGAGGAAAACAACGATAATCAAGCAGAATTTACCAATCCTTTCGGTACACCGGTACAAGAAAATGCTGAGTCTTCCTTACGCAATATTGGTAATTCAAATGTTGTGAAATCCTATAATGACTCCATAGATCGATTATTCTAGGACACTCATCATGTATGATAACAATGATTTGTAACAACGCAGCGAATATTAAGAACACAATCATGTTACTAAAAAGTTTTCATTATTAACCATTAATACAGAAACTACTAAACAAACACAACTACTAACTACTAACCTAGGCGCCTCATAATGAAGACTTGACGCCTAGTGAACACACACACACATTTAGGTTTACATTGTGAATCAAAGATATGTCAAACCTAGATGCCTACCTCTCTTTATATACTAGAGGGGTTAGGGTTTACAAGACAAGATAAGATCAAAAATTAGGAAACTAATATGTCCCCTTAATCCATGCACTCTTCCCCTTTTTGTCATATCAACTCAATAGGAAGCATCAAAAGATAAAGACTTCCCCTCAAGAAGTGCATGGCATGTATAGTTCTTGTAAATCAAGTCAAGAATTTCTTGAGATAGACATTACTATAAAGACTTCCCCTGAAAGGGAGCATCTTTACTCTATCTGCAAACCGCGGCCACCGTCAGCAGTGAGCTCTGTCCTCTTGCGAAAAAGAGCGTGCAACGACCAATCAAGAACTATACACAAATGTGTGTGTCATCCGATATCGGCAATAATTGCTTGCAAAACATGTTCGACGTCATGAGATAAATAGATTTTTGCCTCCATTTATCAGGAAATCGTGGCCACCGTCAGCAACGTACTCGATTTACATGAGATAAATACTATTTGTCTAATCGCTTGCTCGTACAATGCTGATATTCTCTAAAGCTCCATTATTTCTCTGGGCCGAATCTATTAACACAGCTTGTTATACCCAAAACCGTTCTTTGATACGCATCTGATACAATAAAACCCATATGAGCTTATGTAAGACAAGAAACCGGACTTATCATTCTTCATGTCTTTGTTTCACTTTGTTATCCTACCAATGAACATAAGGATCTGGGTAAATTTGATGCAAAAGCAAACATTGGGATTTTTGTTGGTTATGCGCCTGTAAAGAAAGCGTTCAGAATCTACAACAGAAGGACCTGGATAATTACTGAAAAAATTAATGTGACGTTCGATGAGCTAACAACAATGGCTTCTAAATAATTCAGTTCAGGACCCGAGCTTCATTATATGACTCCTGCTACATCCAGTACATGACTCATTTCAAACCTTGTTTCTCAACAACCTTGTATTCCTCCAATAAGAGATGATTGGGATCGGTTGTTTCAACCAATATTCGATGAATAATTTAACCCTCCAACAATTGTTGTATCTCCAGTTCAAGAAGCTGCCGCTCCAAGAGCTGAAGTATTAGCTGATTCTCCTGTGTTAACTTCCATTGACCAGGATGCATCATCAATAAGTATTCCCTCATCACAACTACAAGAACATTCTCCAATCATTTTTCAAGGTTTTGAAGAATCGCCAAAAACACCAACATTTCTTGATGATCCACTTAACGAATCTCCTAATGAAGACTCGACTTCTCAAGGATCATCATCTAATGTGAGACAAATCCACACTCTATTTGAACACCTTGGTAGATGGACTAAGGATCATCCAATAGCAAACGTGATCGGTGATCTTTCTCGCTCTGTTTCTACGAGAAAGCAACTCAAAACTGATGCCATGTGGTGTTATTTTGATGCCTTCCTAACTTCAGTAGAAGTAAAGAACTTCAAACAAGCAATGACCGAACTGTCATGGATCGATGCAATGCAAGAAGAAATTCATGAATTTGAAAGACTTGAAGTTTGATAATTGGTGTTGTGTCCAGATAATGTGTTATTAATCAAACTCAAATGTATTTATAAGGTTAACACAGATGAATTTGGCGGGGTACTAAAGAATAAGGCTCAACTAGTTGCTCAAGGATTTCGACAAGAAGAAGGTATCGATTTCGAGGAATCATTTGCACCGGTTGCTAGAATAGAGGTCATTCGTATCTTCATTGCTAATGCCGCTCATAAAAATATGATGATCTACCAAATGGACGTCAAAACGGCTTTCTTAAATGGAAAGCTTAAAGAAGAGGTCTACGTTTCACAACTAGAAGGATTTGTTGATCAGGACATCCCATCGCATGTGTACAAGCTCAAAAAGGCTCTTTACGGTCTCAAACAAGCACCACGTGCATGGTATGATATGCTGTCAATCTTCCTTATCTCTCAACAATTCTCCAAAGGTTCAGTTGACCCAACACTATTCACACAACATTCTGGAAATGACTTATTATTGGTACAAATTTATGTTGACGATATAATATTTGCATCCACTAATACTGCCATGTGTAATGAGTTTGCTAATCAGATGACCACTAAGTTCAAGATGTCGATGATGGGAAAAATGTCATTCTTTTTAGGATTACAAATTTCTCAAAGTCCCAGAGGCATATTTATAAACCAATCCAAATATGCTTCTGAAATTGTTAAAAAATATGGTTTGCATACTACTGATTCTGTTGACACACCCATGGTTGAAAAGAAAAAACTGGATGAAGATCTACAGGGGAAACAAGTTGATGCTACACTTTAACGTGGCATGATTGGATCCCTAATGTATCTCACATCCAGTAGACCTGACCTTATCTATGTTGTCTGCTTATGTGCCCGGTATCAGGCTAAGCCTACCAAAATTCACTTACAAGCGGTGAAACGGATCTTTCGATACCTTAGCGAAACCATTAACATGGGTCTCTGGTACTCGAAGGATACCGATATGTCACTCACAGCTTATGCAGATGCCGATCACGTGGAGTGTCAAGACACTAGACGTAGTACATCATAAAGCGCTCAGTTCTTAGGGGATAAACTTGTTAGCTGGTCGTCAAAGAAGCAAAAGAGCACTGCCATCTTGAGTATAGAGGCTGAATATATCGCCTTATCTAGGTGTTGTGCTCAAATCCTATGGATGCGTTCACAACTAACAGATTATGGATTTCAATTCAATAAGATTCCTCTGTACTACGACAACAAGATTGTGATTGCTCTATGCTGCAACAATGTTCAACACTCACGAGCCAAACACATTGATGTTCGCTACCATTTTATAAAAGATCAAGTGGAAAATGGAATCGTGGAGCTATACTTTATCCGGACTGAATACCAACTGGCTGACATCTTTACCAAACCTTTGCCTCGAGAGAGATTTAACTTCTTGGTCGATAAGCTAGGTATGAAAAGCATGTCTCCGGAAATGTTGAAACGTCTGGCAGAGGAAATGGACGAGTGATGGTGGTAACTCATATCCTGTATCATATGTACATAAGAAATTATTAAAAAACAAAAATATTTTTCTTCTATATAAATTTTTCAAAAAGAAAATAAATAAAATTAAAAAATCAGAAAAATATAAAAATATGTATCACGCGCATGTCTTCTGAAAATCAATAACATTTACGGTCTTAGAAATGTCATTCAATAATGATACGAGGCTGTAAATGAAGTTTAAGCAGAAGTTTTAACAGCTTTCAAAACATGCCCAAAAGGCTTGCTATTATTTTCGATAGCAACATGGTCTTTATCTTCAAGGCAAGTATGTCGTCAAAAAAAGACAACTTGACCTCACAACGGAAAATTTATTTTTCTCGGGAATGAATTACTTCATATTCATTCAAAGGCTTGTGATTACTTTGCATCACATCCCATGTGTCTTATATTCTGTAAGTGTACGTGTTAGTGCGCTTATGTGTCAAAATAAGAGAAATCTTTTTTTCTTGGGTGTTGATTTTCAAAATATAAAATAATCATCTTTTGGATTCATCAGATCATCATTTTCTAAGGCAATTTTGATCCATCAAATAACGACTACAGTTCTTTCAATAAAAAACGGATCATTATTTGAGGGGGAGAAACTGTCAAAATCATATTCTTCATAATTAATAAGGTGTCAATTGGAAAAGGTTTTATTGATATCGGGTGAATAATTAAAGGGGAGTTAATTAATTTTAACTTAATCGGGCTTTATTTGATATATGTTTAATCTTATAGGGGTATTAATGCAAACTGTGAGACCTTTTCTTGTTTACTAAACCTTAGGGACTAGTTTTGCCACTTAGGAAACTTTAGTTTGCCTTAGAAATAGTTTTATAGAAATGTTAAAACATTATTAATCCTCAGGGGGCATTTATGCCAAATCTTAAAAGATTTAAACAATAAACACCCCTTGCCCTGTTCTTATTCACCACACGAACACACACACACTTAACCATTCAAACCTTTATTTTTTAACCTTCAAGACCTCCAAGAACTTGTTCAATCCTCGTCTTAATCTTAAGGTACTCTTGTGTTAAGTCTAAAACTACCAAATATTGAACCTATTCGTGGATTTATGCTCGAAAAACCCTAAATTTGACCTAACTTTTGTCACCTTTAATAATTGGATGAAAAGTTAAATTAATTGAGGGGTTTTGGTCCAATAGGGGTCTAGATATTATACCTGTAATAGTTTTTAATGGGGTTAACTAAATCATATGTTTCGAATGATTCTTGATGTCGAAATTGGTAAAAATGGGCAAGTACTTAAAAAAAGTCATGGGTTTGGGTTTAGAACTGATATTATGAATGTTTGAATGCATTTAAGTGGTATTAAACTTGCTTGATTGATATATCTTGAATATTTTGGGTTATTCGTGTTCTTATGACTCGAGCAAGTCATAAATCAAGATTTTTGTGGATAATTTGTGAGTTAAAAATGTTAGAATGATTCCTAAATGCTATGTGACCAAGATATGGTGGATATTGTAGGCTAAAAAGGTGAAAAATGTTTGTGTAAATGTACATAGGTAAACTATACATGTTAAATTTAACATAGGCGAACTATACATTAGTATAACACATTCAAACTATACGTTCTTCTTTAACACAGGCGAACTATACGTTCAAGTTTACTCAGGCGAACAATACACAATTATAAAGGTGAATTATACATGAATTTTGTACAGGCGAACTATACATAGGATTAACTCAGGCAAACCATACATAGGTGTTAAAACAGGCACATTATACACTCACTATAGGCGAACTATACTTGATTTTTTTAGAATAAATCCTTGGTTGTGTTTTTATTATTGGTAATCCTAATCCCTTAACTAATCTAAGTTTAATTAATCCTATCTTGTTTATCTTAGTGATTAATTTAGGTGTGTAATTTTCCTTAGTTTTCGTTAGTTATTGCCTTGATTTCACTAGTTGGGCCTATAGTTAATATGTGGTATATGAGTTTGTGTGGTCTCTTGTTTTTCATGTGTATATTTGCAAGATTGTTTGGCTTGTGTGTAAAATCCCCCAAAAATGTATGTCGCAGTGGAAGTACGTCCGGGGGGCGTTACTTCATTAATACTCAGCGCTAGATACAAGAGAAACGACCCATACAATGTGTCGTTTAAAAACGTATCTTGTTGATTTCCTTGAAATTGTATATGTTTGTCCCATTAATTGCATCACATTGAAATGCTTGATTGAAATTATCAAACTGAGATTTGATACTTGTTTGTATGTAGAAATCCATGATTGAATCTTGTTAGTTTAGGAACTCCAATTTGCTTTCAAGTAATCCATGCATCTAATTCACCTGAGAAAAACCTGCCTTAAAAAGATGTAAACATAAAGTTGGTGAGTTCATTTGATTTGTTTAAGTAATATAAGGCTGAACCAAAGTTCTGTAAGTGTGTCTGACCATTTAAGATCCTTAAATGTCCTTCCCAAATGCATGTAGATGTGTAGAAAGAAATCTATATTGTTGTTATTGTATGCATGACCCTTTCAAACCTTGTTTGTTTCCTATTTTAGTAACCAAAAATGTAGTCATTTGATGTTGAACACGCAATTGTTCATAAAAGGCCATGTCAAGATATTGATATATATATCAGGAATATTGTTTCAATGTAGGTTTTGCCACTTTATCATGGCACAGGTAATATACATGTGTGTATAAAAACATTGATTACGAGTACTCTAAGTTCATGAAACCACACTGCAACTATTATAATAGTAAAGAATTCATTGTATTTGTTGGGGGCCCTGTTGTATAGTCCTAACCAATTCGATAATTCGACATGTTATTACCGTTCGTTTACCTAGTGGCTTGCTAATCACTCAAAACGTGGGATTGTCACATCCCAAATAGATCTATTTTATAACATTGAGGTAAAACATGCTATAACTAATTGTTTTTCTAAAGTGATTAGTATTACACCCGAACGGGGATTCAATCCCAAATAGAACTATTTTATTACATTCGGCGCTCATCCCTCCAAGTGATTGTACAGTTCATAAGCTGTGACGTTATTAGACTTGTTTATACCATCACAGTGTGTCCCTCCTAGGAAACACCTCCGGGCAGTGTTTGTTATAGCATATATACTTCACCGTTACCAGTGTCCCCCTCAAGGAACCACCTGGGCAGTAAAGTAAAAATATGTACTCCCGGTTCCGGTGTCCCCTCCAATGAACACCCGGGCAGTACCTGTTTTTGTCCATCAGTTCATATCGCTTAAGCTAATCGTACTCTTTTTTTCAAAAGTACAATATGATTCGTGACCAAAAAATGAAGTCACAGTATGTATTCCCATAGCGAGTATGTAATGAGTTATGTAAAACCAATTTGTATAACCATGTAAATGCGCATTTGCAAACAAAGCATGTTCTCACCCTTAAAAAATTATGTAATACAGTAAAGACATGGGGCTATAAACTCACAATATCCTTTAAAAACAATCACGTTGTTATAAGATAACCGAGTAAGTATAAGAGTTTGTAGACAAGCATATATCCCCCTCGCGGGTTTATAAACATTTCAAATCAGTGAAACGCTGAGGTTATGAACTCACCTCGATGGATGTAGTAGAACGATTGACAGAATTTGGCATCTAATATGCACAACATGAACGCGAAGCGATTGCGGCTCGATCAAGAAGTTGCAAACTACTCGTAACGGCTAAGTTCCCACTAGCCTAGGATTATGTATTTGGGTTTCCGAGAATGGGTTACATCAAACGCGACACGTTGATATATAGTTTAGGGATTTCCAAAGTTGTAATAGTTTGGGGGTTGGTTTAATATACTAAATTGAAAGTGATCGCAAAGTATGTAATACATCTGTATATATTACTTATGAATAAACCCTTATTATAACTCATACTGTGAATATATAATCTAAGTACAAACAATCAAAGATATAATGTGATTTATATACTGCTTTGGCAAGTATTATTATTATAGTGTGAGGACATGATTTAAACCATATAGTTTGACCCGTTTCTGATTCTCATTTAACCGAAATTTAAAAAGTTCTTATGATCAAAACGTAATCGTTTCGTTTTAAAGATTTACCCAATTAAATTAAACGATTTTTGTAAAGCTTTTACAATAATTATTATGTTATCTTCTAGCTGACAATTATAAAATTTAAAATAATATTTTATAAACTTATATTTCGTTTCCTCGACGGGTCGTGGCTAAAATTGTTGTCTCATTTGTAAAAGTAAAGTTTTCGTTTGTGGTCGGATTATCGTATAGTTATATTTTAGTATATTTTTAAAATATAACTTAGTCTCTTTTACCGGGTTTAAAATAATAAAAGTTTTAGTAAAACATTACTAAGTATAGAAATTTTATATAAATTTCGTCATAACTTTTTCGTTTATAAAACGATTCCTATATTCGTAAAATCTCAACGCTTTCCCTTAATCAATATGTGTTGCAAATTTTTTAGTTGTATTATTTTTCAGACAGTGTGTTTTAAATATAATATTTATTTGTTATCATATCTAAAACTTAACCAATAATTAAAATCATAGTTTATTTATCCAATTTCTACCTACCAATATGTATCCTGGTTTATAATTTATTTATCCCGTGTTTTATTTATTGTAATACTTGATTTGTATAACCAAATATCACATTTGTGTAAATTTCTGTACCCAAATCGCTCCCTTTCGTTTTCTACTATCACATCCAATCGTACCATTGCTATTACTGTAAAACAAAACGCACCTTATTGCTTTTCACCGCTAAACCAAACACACCCTTGTTTGTGTTATGCTAAACCACACCCACCCTAATCTGTTTGACCCGAAACCAAACGCACCCCTGGTGCGTTTTTAAGCTACCAAACGCACCCTAATCAGTTTTTCTGCTAATCCAAACGCACCCTTTCGTATTTATAACAGCCAAACGCACCCTTTGGTGTTGGCTGTTACAACTAAACGTACCCTCTTTCAATTAATAACCAGAAACAAACACCCCTTGTGGCTGTGACAACACCAAACGCACCCATATGGACTGAACCCAGATCCAAACGCACCCTCTCGGTGCTTATATTAAACCAAACGCAGCCTATAGCTGTTTATAAAGCCAAACGCACCCTACTTTGGTGTTATGACAACCAAACACCCCTTGGCTGTTTATAAAAACAACCAAATGCACCCTAGGCACTGAGTAACACAACAAACGCACCCTATATGGGTGATAGTAAAACCAACGCCCCCTAAATTTGCGAAACAACAAACCAAATGAACACCCCCTTGCTGTTATAACCGTAAACCGAACCCACCCCTTTTGTGTTAACCTAAACCGGACGCAACCATGGTTGAACTGCCAACCCAACGCACCCTCTTTGGTGCTTTCCGCCAAACCAACGCACCCTAACGGCTGATAATCAAAACAAACGCAACCTTGGTGCTTATAACAAAACCACACGCACCGTTGCTACTGTCGCAAAACCCAACGCACCCTTTCTTGGTGCTCTGCCAACCCACGCACCCCTGCTGGTTTTTAATAAAATCACACGCACCCTTTTCGTGGTGCTATGAAGGTGGCGATGGTGTTTGGTGGTGCGTGATGAGGATGGTGTGATGGGGTGTGGGTTTTGGGGGGCCCGGTGGAAGATGATGGGAGTTGGTAGGTGTTGATGTGAGATGGTAGGTGGCGGACTAGCGACGATGGGGTTGGCGCGGGGGCGCGTAAGTTTTAGTTCAGAGGATCGGGTTGAACGAAGCGTGGACGAGAAGCAAGTTTTGGATTGGCCTAAATAAAAAATTGGCGAAGATGGGGCTGTAGTTGGGTGGCGGCCGGAGGTGATCGCCGGAAAACTTTTCATGAGGTGGCAGCCGGAAAACGAGAGAGGGAGAGAGAGGTGTATACATATGTGTGTGTTTATATGTATAAAATGTATTATAAAATTTATATATATATAAAAGTTATAATTAAAAGTGGCAAGTGTATGTTAGTTTAGGGTTAATTATATAATTATTTCACGGGGACCAAAAGTGTAAATTTTGGGTATTATTTTGTAAAATCATGGTTCGGGACTCGTTTGAGCGACTTAACGGATGATTCGAGTCACGAAACTTGCGTCATTGTTTTTCAAATCATTTTTCCGATAAAAATGAGTATTTACTTGATAATATTTCATAAATATTCTTATAACATTTATAAAAATATATGTTATGTATTTGGTAACCCGGTTACGCCTTGTCCGAAAATAAAAATGAATTTTAAACCGAACATTTCGCGGTTCTTCAACAATTGCTTTGATTTAAATGCCTTATGTATTTTTATTATAGATTTTATTAATAAAACGTGGGATAAGTAAATTTAATTTCAGTGATTTTTGTTGTTTCTAAAAAGCTTTGTGGAGGGCATTTACAAGTCACATCCCATGACTGTTTTCGGGTCTCGGTCAAAACAAAATGTTGGTTGAAAATATCGTTTTACTTAAATTGCTTTAAGTCTCTAATACGTGAATATCGTGATTTAGTGTTCGTTTTTAGTAAATCCACTTTGAATTAATATATTTTTTTCGTTTTCGAATCAAATAAGTTAAAAATAACTTTTTACTCGGAGGTTGTTAATAATAAATTTATGATTTATTATGGAAATATGTTCCGAAAATTTTACCAGTTACGCGGTAATCGTTTTATGTGACAATAAAAGACCAAATGTAAAAAAAAGTCAGGCCAGACTCGAAAAGTCAAAGATTAAAATAGTCCTTTAAAATTCCGAAAATTCCCGGATGTTACAATGTGTATCAATTTTGTGCCTAGTAATGGTGTGCCTATGTCCTGTTGTAAACTCTGTCCTACATCAATAATCATTTTTCATGGTTTAGATTGTCTATCAGTGTTATATATATTTGCTTGTATATAAATTGTATGTGACAAATCTTAGCAGAATCATGTCTTCCATTACTGCCAACAAACCAAGCTTGATCTTGAGCTTGTTCCCAAGGAGATGGCTTGATATCAGAAAATGCAATGGAAGAATCCCTCGTGGATTGACACCAAGAGAACCCACATTTTAAGTCGTTTTGGATGCTATTGAACTCACTCCATGTTATCCTGCATTTCTCATCACTGCTGATGTCCCTGAAGTATACATGCATCAATTCTGGAATTTTGTATACTTGAATGACTACTTCTTACTAGATGCAAACGTGACATAGGAAGAAGTGATTCAAGCTTACTATGTGAAGTCTTCAGAGATATCTTTCAAGATTTGCTCATGTGTACTGGGTAGAGACATTTATCCACTTCCTTCTAAGAAGACACTATGTCTTTCTTAAGAGAACTCGGTCATACTAGGGAGATCAATTCACTCAATGATGTTGTCATAGATCAAATGCATCAACCCTAGAGAACTTTTGCTGCTCTTATCAATAGAGGTTTATCTGGAAAGACTAGTGGTCTTTACAAGCTTCGTCTCTCTAGAGCTCAAATCCTTTGGGGTATGTACTATCAGAAGAATGTAGACTATGTGGAACTACTCTGGGAAGATTTCATTTACCAAATTGACAACAGAGTCTACAAAAAGAAAGAAAAGATGTACTACCCTCGATTCACCAAAGTTATCATTCACCACTTCCTTATTTAAGACAAGACACTTTCCTGGAGAAACAAAATTGGGATGCACACCTCCAAGGAAGGCTACTTGATTAACACCTTAAGATTTATTTCAGCAAAAGAAGCAACTAAGATCTATGGAGTTGTTCTTCCTGAATGCTTGACCAGTCCAAAGATGAAGGAAAGTAAAGCTTACAAGACTTATCTAGGCTATGCTACAGGTGTTGTACCTCTCAAGATGGCTAGAAAATTTAAGAAAGTTTATCCATCTAAGAAAGACCATGATCTAGTCCTTGTAGATGAAGAACCTGTCTAGAAAGGCAAACGAGTTAAGAGACCTGCCAAGAAGTCTACAAGTATGCCAACTGCAGGTATCGTCATCAGAGAGACTCCTGTGGAAACAAAGACTAAAAGAAAGGAAAATGTGGATGTTACTCGTGGTAAAGGAATTGAGATGCTATCTGAAGTAGCTTTGACTGAAGAAGCTCAGATGAAAGAAGTAAGAAAGAAGAGTTTAAGGGACTTTCACATGACACATCCTAGTAGTTCTGGTAGGGTTTCCGAAAATCCACCAAGAGTTGAAAAGATCACACCTACTGTCACAAGTAAAGGAACTGGTGATAAACCAGGGGTTCCCGATGTGACCAAAGATGACTTAACTGAGAGTGGATCTGAGTCTTAGGGACATGATGATGACGACAGCAACAATGAACAAGAATCAAGTAATGAAGGCAGTGAGCAAGAGAATGAAAGTGAAGAGCATAAATCGGATTCAGAGTAAGAAGAAGAAGTTAAAGAAGATGATAAAGAAGAGGACGAGTTTGATCATACTCCATCCCATACTGATGATAAAGATGATGTTAATCTGGTATCAAAGAGTGATGATGAGGTTAAAGGTGATGAAGAAAAGGGAATGGATGATACTACCAACCAGTTTAATGATGATGTTGGTGCAAGAGTGAATGAACCCACTCAGACTGATAAAGAGGTTGTTCAAGATGAGGGTGCCGATGCTGAAATGAATGACGCTCAACAAAGGAATGAAAATTTGGTGATCACACAACAACAAGTCCTTGACGATGCCCATGTGACAATTTCTACTGTTACGAAGAAGACTAAAGTTCCAGTTACTAGTTCTTCTCGTTCATCTGACTTGACATCTAAATTCCTAAATTTTTTAGATATTCCTCATGCTGATGCAAAAATTATCTCTCCACTGGATGTTCATGTCCATCATAAAGTACCAAGTAATCAAACACCGACACTTCTTTTACCAGTTTCGGTTATCCCTGAATCATCACCTGTATTCACTGCCATTCCAAAATCATTACCTTCCCTCTCTCCTTTACCACTTCTGACAACACCCACTCCACCGCCAACAATTGCAACTATAAATCCTCTATCTACACTTCCTGATTTCCTATTGTAACTACAAATCCTCTATCTACACTTCCTGATTTCACATCAGTCTTTTGATTCAACGACAGAATTACAACATTGGAAAAAGAAGTTGCTAAACTTAAAAAGGACCCTATACACACTCAAGTGACAACTTTAGTTGATGAACATCTAGAATCAAGGTTGGGAGAAACAAGAGAAGAATTCATGAACTTGCTTTCGGAGTCACTCACTACTAGAATCAAAGAGCAAGTAAAAGAACAGCTGCCTCGGATTCTGCCTAAGGAAGTGTCCAACTTCGCTCCACCTGTCATCGAAGCATTGATTAAAGAATCACGTGATAAAGTTACTCTAGCAAAGGTGTCTTCTCAACCACATTCTACTTATGAGGCTGCTTCTACACTTATGAAATTTGAGTTAAAGAAGATTCTTATCGACAAAATAGAGAAAAGTGAATCATATCTGGCAGCTCCCGAACACCAAGATTGCTATGATAGTTTAAAAAAAACTTAAAATCTCAACAAAGATTTCTTCTTTTCTTATGATGTGTACATAATGAAGCGTAGCCGACAAGACAAAGACAAAGATGAAGATCCTTCCGCTGGATCAAACCGAGGGTTGAAGAGGAAAAAGACAAGCAAAGATGCAGAAACAACCATTGGTCTGAAAAATAAAGATTCTAAGTCTGGCTCTTCCAAAAGCTCCAAGTCTCAACCAAAATCTGCTAAAAAGTTTGTTCAATCAGAAGAACCAGAGTTTGAGGTTGCAGATTCAGACATGCTACAAGATCAAGAAAGGAATCTGGGTAATGATGATGCTGAACCTAGAAAAAATGCTGCACCTAGA